>VNJQ01003570.1:0-34083 GCA_008042515.1 Drosophila truncata | reverse complement strand
ACGGACAGACGGACAGACGGACATGCTTATATCAACTCAGGAGGTGATCCTGACCAAGAATATATATACTTTATAGGGTCGGAGATGTCTCCTTCTCTGCGTTGCACACTTTTGACCAAAATTATAATACCCTCTGCAAGGGTATAATAAAGATATAAATACAAATAATTAGAAATATTAAAGAAAATCGTTGTTTACTATAAGAAATTTTTGTTTTTGTTTTTAAGACACAGGAAAGGTATAAATACAAATATTTAGGAAAATCGTTAATTACTATAAGAAATTTAACCTTTTTTTAAAAGAAAATAAAGATCTAAAAACAAATATTCAGAAATATTTAAGAACATTGTTGATTTTTATAAGAAATTTAAAGGGAAAATCTATGTTTTTGTTTTTAAGACAAAGGAATGGTATAAATACAAATAATTACAAATATTAAGGGTAATCGTTGATTACTATAAGAAATTTAACCTTTTTTTTAAGAGAAAATAAAGATATAAATAAAAATAATCAGAAATATTAAAGAAAATCGTTGATTTTAATAAGAAATTTAAAGGAAAAATCGATGTTTTTGTTTTTAAGAGAAAGAAAAGGTTTAAATACAAATAATTACAAATATTTAGGAAAATCGTTGATTTCTATAAGAAATGTAACCCTTTCTTTAAGAGAAAATAAAGATATAAATACAAATAATCAGAAATATTAAAGAAAATCGTTGATTTTAATAAGAAATTCAAAGGGAACATCTTTGAGGAGTGAAGGAAAATATTAGGGAAGTTTTTTTTACCTTGAAACCATAGCAGAAAATATTTTACACTTTATAAATCACCAGAATATAAATATATTCTTAATAATAATCACCAGACACATCGATTTAGACTTGTCTTAACGCCTGACTTTTTGACTTTTAATTATAAAAAAGAGTTTTATGTTGTCTTCTTTAAATTTGATAGTTATTTAAGGTTTATTTATACTTTTAAATATTTATTTTAAATTTTAATTAATAATTTCATTTTATTTTGATAAAAAATATGCTTTATTTATGCTTTTTGATAAAAAATATGCTTTATTTATGCTTATTGATAAAAAATATGCTTTATTTATGCTCTTTATAATCTCCTCGTTCCATAACTCGTACTATAACCTCTCTTTATATCAACTCGTTGCAGCCAGTAAACATGGAGGGTGCGAGTCGCAGCAGGAACGCCGCAGCAGCCGCCTCTGCGAGCCACAGCCAGCAGCAAGGAGGACGCCCCAGCCAAGGCACTGGCGTTGAGCAGGACCTCAAGCCACAAGACATTCCCTACTTTGACGAACCGCCGGCAATTAATGCTGGCGATCTGCTTGTGCTCGGCAAAAGCGAGTGCAGCCTGGACGATCTAGCCTGGGATCCCAACGACATGGATGCGGTTGAGGAACAGGATCAAGATCAAGATCAAGATCAGGAACAAGATCAAGATCAGGAACAAGACCAAGGGCAGGAGGATAACTATCCGGATGAGAACGAGAGCTCGGTGCTGGGCAGTGATTATGCGCCAAGTGGCAGTGGAAGTGCCGCCAATAGCTTTTATCAGTCGCCAACGCCCTCGGCCGCCTCGGGTTCTGGCTGCGATTTAATGCTTCGGCCGCCTTCCAGTTCCATGTATCACTTTAACTACCGATCGCCGGCAAGTCCCTTGGCCATGCCAGGCAACGGTGGAGCACTCGGAGCTGTTGGATCCGCATCCGGACGCCTGCATCCGTATGCACATTCCGCGGCTCATGGCACGCCGCCTAGCTTCTATCCCAATATGTGGTATCCCAATGCGCCCTACGGTGCCTCCGGCTCTTCTGGTGGTGGTGGAGTTTCAAGTGGCAACGGTGGTGGCAGGTACATGACCTATGGCGGTCCCAGCCCCGGTTCCAGTCCCAGTCCCGGCTATCCCGGTCATCCGGCTCATCTGCATCATCATCATCCGGCGCATGCGATGCATCATCATACGTACCAGCAGCAGCAGCCACCACATCCCCACGGGCATCCGCATCCGCATCCGCATCATCCGCATCATGGCCAGCATTCGCATCACCAGCATCCGCACGAGACCATGATGGAGATGTTCCAGCTCTCAAATAGGTGAGTTTTCCACCTTCAAATAAATTCATTTTTTAAATAGAGAAAATACATAAATATCGCAATTTTATTTGGTTCAAAAATCTAGAGAAATGTGGAGAAAGCAATTAAATTTATGCTGTAAATATTGGAGAATTGAATTGATTTTTAAAATAGAGAAAATACGTAAATATCACACTTTTATTTGGTTTAAAAATCAAGAGAAATGCGGAGAATTGAATTTCGAAGTGACCAGGTTTAAATAAAAATTCGCAAAAAAAAAGGATTCAAAGGATCTTCAATTGTAGTTTGTTAATTTATTTTTTTTTAAAAGAGAAAATACGTAAATATTGTAATTTTATTTGGTTTAAAAATCTAGAGAAATGTGGAGCAAACAATTAAATTTATGTTTTAAATATTGCAGAATTGAATTTATTTTTTAAAAAGAGAAAATACGTGAATATCACATATTTATTTGATTTAAAAATCCAGAGATATGTGGAGCAAATTAATTGAAGTTATTTTTTAAATAGAGAAAATATTTATTTTTTAAATAAAGAAAATACGTACATATCACAATTTTATTCGGTTTAAAAATCTAGAGAAATGCGGAGAATTGAATTTTTTTTCTTTAAATAGAGAAAATACGTAAATATTATGCAATTTAATGTGACCAGGTGTAAATATAAAGCAATTCGAAGTGACCAGGTTTAAATAAAAATTAGCAAAAAAAGGATTCAAAGGATCTTCAATTTTAATTTGTTAATTTAATTTTTTTTAAATAGAGAAAATACGTAAATATCAAAATTTTCTTTGGTTTAAAAAACTAGAAAAATGTGGAGAAAATTAATTGAATTTTTTAAATAGAAAAATCTAGAGAAAGGCGGAAAATTGAATTTATTTTTTAAATAGAGAAACTGCCTAAATATCACAATTTTCTTTGATTTAAAAATCTAGAAAAATGCGAAAAAAACTAATTAAAGTTATTTTTTAAATATAGAAAATATTTATTTTCAAAATATAGAAAATACGCAAATATCACAATTTTCTTTGGTTTTAAAAATCTAGAAAAATCTAGAGAAAATCCCCTATGCTCTCTTCCTGCTCTCTTAGAACGAAAATGGTTATAGTGTAGCTCTAGGAGGAGGAGGAGGAGGCACACATCCTTCCCTGGCACATGGAATGAATGAATGATCCCGGGTTGATCGCCTGTGGTGTTAAATGGGGGCTACATCCATGTCCACGTGGGTGGCCAATTGCTAGTCATTCAGAGGATGATGAGTGGGTGTGCCAGGGCTGCATCCTGCTGTTCGCTGTTCGTCTGGCCTGATTGAAGATTGCTTGCCCTGCTCTCGCTCTCGCTCCCAATTAGCCTGTTAGCCAATTAGCCCAACTAAACCTGATTAGCCAGTTAATGTGTATTTATATATATCTCTGACTTAGGGGGGTTTTTTTGTTTTTTTTATTGTTTGGATTTATTTTTGGACCCCGACGCGTTTCATTCATTCAGAGGAATCGCTAACCAATTTTCCCCCCAGCCAAGGAAGCCGCTGGAGAGCTGCACACGACATTTCCCCCAACTCTCCTCTAATCGCAAGGGCAATCAGGGCCCCCTTTTCCCAGTGTGGCAAATCAACAGCAGCAAAGCAACAGAAAAGCACAAAAAAAGCAGCTAAGAAGCACTAACAATTTGCTTCCTTATTTACTTGGCCTTTGCTTTTGCCGTTGCTGTACCGTTACAATCGGCCATATATAATCCAATGCGTTTCGATACGTCATTAGCGGCGGTTCCAAGGTCGAACTGCATCCGTTGGGTGGTGGTGCAGTTATCGATACGCGCGCTCTTTACAATGTAAGCTCCACTGACAGCAGATACAGCAAAAGAGCGAGCCAACAAATAGGCAGAGAAAGAGCGACGGGTGGGTAGAGTGCACTGTGAGAAATCCCAAAAGGATAATAGAAAAAATAGCCACATTTTCCTCATGAAAAAAAAAGCTAAAACTAGACACGAGTCTGCAAACTATAAAAGTTTATCGAGAGGAAAAGTTCAATATAATTTACCGACATAGGTATCTTATCGAAAATATCGTAAGCTCTAATATATCGATTTTTTGAATATCAAAGAATATAACATTAAACTTCAAAGTTCGATTTTATTAAGAAAAAAATAATTAAAAATTTTACGGAAGTTTATCGAAAGGAAAAGTTCAATATAATTTATCGACAAAGGTATCTTATCGAAAATATCGTAAACTCCAATATATCGATTTTTTGAATATCAAAGAATATTGCATTAAACTTCAAAGTTCGATACTATTTTAAAAACAAATTTTAAAATGTTATTTAATTTATTAGTCGATTTTATGTTTCCGGTATAATAAACACAATATTGATTTATGAATTTAAGTGTTGCAAAACGTAAACGAAAGCATTTCGAAATTATAGATCTGAAAATCTCGAGAAGTGTAGCTTGTTGTTTTCATTCCGTTGCGAATGCAACAAGTTAAGTGCACAGACACACTCGCAGATAGCAAATACACTCGGAATTGGCTAAAAAAAACAAACGAAAGAAAAAAAAACCGTTAACGTTAACGCTTTGAGTGGGCCAAAAAGCAGCAAAAAATATAGTCTCAACAATTGCTACGACAACAATGTGACATCAAGTGCAAGGGTGCAGTGCACTCGCTTGATTCAATCAAGGGCAACCAAATAGCAGCAAAAAATCAAACGAAACTATATAGTGAATACTTGAATACCCTAGCTTTCAATGTTTTATTTCTATAATTAGTTTTCATATAAATAAAACACTTGTCAATGTTTTGATTAACCATTTCATTCAAGTTAAGCATTTAATTTTGAATTGATTTGAATTTTTTAAAATCTTGCATTGTCTTTGCTATTGATTAAGCCATTTAAACCTATTTAAAGCTGGTTTTTAATAACCAAATAATTAGCTTAATTTCCGGAAATTTGTATTTCAGTAAATGGTTTATGGCAATTTTTAAATGTTTGTTTTTATGTGTTCCCTATTGCCTAGGCTATTTTTAAACATTTTAAATGCATTAACAGGCAGAATTGCAGTTGGGATTGTATTACAACTTAAAATATACACTGCTAGTGGGGCATACCTCTAAATATTTTTAATTATTTGTTGACTCAGGTTAGTGTTTGATTTAAAAATGTGTTCTGGTTTATTCTTAGTCCTCGCCCACAAAGAAAACAATGTTGTTGAACTTGAAAAATCAATGTGACCAGTCTTGAATGAAAAGCAGTAGTGTGTGATCAGGTTTTATGTATTCTTTTTCTATAATTTAAAAATCAAATTGAAAACCTGATTTAAATTTATAAGTAATATCTGTAATTCTTCAGCCCAACAATTTATAATTTTTAAATTGTTTTAAAACAATTGGTTTCCCAATTTTAAATTAATAACTAATAATTTTAACACAAAGTAATTTTCCCCTGTGCACCTCTCTTGGTGTTTGTGACCACTGCCTGCATTTGTTTACTCGAACTGTTGCGCACTTTCCTGTTTTCTTTTTTCTTCCCCCATATTGTTTTTCCTATTTTCTTCAGTTGTTGTTTTTTTTTTTGCTGTTTACATTGCCTTTGCCATTGCAATTGCAATTGCTCCTGCACTTCGTTTCGCACTTGTCTCGTCTGTGTGTGTGTGTCTGTGTGTATTTTGCGAACTTGTTTTGCAATTGCGTTTTAAAATAAATTACATCAGTGGCCAGTGGCTAGGCAAGGGTTGAGCACCCCGAAAGGGGGGTGGTGTGTATGCGAAAACAACAATGTGGCAGAAACCAATCGAACGCAGCAGCGATCTCGCATTTCCGTATAAATTACTCATGAATTCATCAGAATACGCGTAAACTGTACATAAATTATGCAATTTAATGTGACCAGGTTTAAATAGAAAGCAATTCAAAGTGACCTGGTTTTGAATAAAAATTAGCAATCAAGGATTCAAAGGATCTTCGATTTTAATTTGTTAATTTTATATCAATAATATAAGATTTATTTTAAAATTTATAATAAATTTATTATAAATATAAATAGAAATATTTATAAAATTAAAATTAATTTCTTTAATTTCAATAAGTCAACTTTTTTTCATGTCTAACTTAATGCAAACACCCCTCAAGAAGAACGTGATCATTGCACTTGAAATGCAGCACCATTCTTCCATCTTCCCCCCGGAATTGATACCCCTGAACGGAGCTGATAATTATTGACAGTACTCAGACATTTTTTGTTGTCATAGTCTAGCCGAACGGGCGCACTATGCAATACTTACGACTCTACGTAACAGTGCCAACAAATGCCAAGTCATGCACCGCTATATAGGTTTTTATATTCGTAATATATTATATAGGGAAAGAGCTATACGGTTACTGTTGGTGTATGCCCATGGGGAATACGGGAAACGGACAACGGAGGCGCCGGACGTTAAAGCTGGCGAGCTACAAAGTCGTAAGCAGATAGCCGGGACTTTTCTAGAAAAGCTTTTGTGTAAAAACGTAGAAATTCAGTAGACAGATCAATTTTTTACAATTGTTTGCGAAATAATACAAAATTTATTAGATATTTCAAGATTGGAACCTACTTTAAAATATCTCTTTTTATTACATTTATTTATAAAATAAAATCCTACTAAATATCTCTGACAAAATGAAGATCTATTATAGATCTGTGCTAATTAATATCTCACAAATAAGTTGTAGTTTCTCTTCTAAATAACAATTAACACACGGAATATATAAAAAGCGATTGGCTAATCTCAACCTGCAGCTGGGACTTCGTCACCTTTCCTACCTCAATCAGCAACTGCTTGTCGTATATCTGAAAAAATATATATAATATATTAACTACTTACAGTATACCTTCCATTATTGTCATTAATCTGACATCTGTAGATAGATTTGAATATTAATTTGAGGTTTTTAAGAGATCATTTTTATGCCATTTGTAGCTTGCATTGTTTTTTTATAAAAATGAATAATTAATTAGGTTTCAAATCCACAAACCTATTTATTATAATTATTCTACATTTAATAATAGAATTCTAAATCAAATATATTTTTTTATAATATTTTTCTAGTGGTCGCGAGGCGCGTAATCGAGCGGAAAAAAATCGGCGGGATAAACTGAATGGATCCATCCAGGAGTTGTCCACAATGGTGCCCCATGTGGCGGAATCACCGCGACGAGTGGACAAGACAGCGGTTTTACGTTTCGCCGCCCATGGATTACGACTAAAGCATGGTAAGGTTACATTTTTAATTCGAATTTTAATTAAATTAATGTTAGACATTTGGCATTTTCCACCGTCAGCTTCTACCATTTAGCATTTACCGTTTAGCATTTTACATTTATGTTCCAATTCCAATTGTTTCAATCGATATATAAATTATGATACAAAAACTAGGATTAAGGGGGAGATTAGCAAAACGATCGATCACGCGCACATTGTATAATAAAAAATTGAAAAGACAATAAGAATAATTGGGAAAATAAAAGAATCAATTGAGAAAAATAGAAGGAAAATATTTAAAAATAGATTTTTTATAATAATAATCTGCTTTATTCGTGTCTAGCTTTTGGAAAATCTCTGCTCCACCAGCGACCACAAATCACCGACACACTGATGAGCATGCTGGATAGCTTCTTTCTGGCTCTAACCTGCCATGGCCACATTTTGCTGATCTCCTCCAGCATTGAACAGCATCTGGGCCACTGCCAGACGGATCTTTATGGCCAGAGCATCATGCAGATCACCCATCCCGATGACCAGAGCATGCTCAAGCAGCAACTGATACCCACCGAGCTGGAGAACCTCTTCGATGCCCACGGCGACTCGGATGCGGAGGGTGAGCCCCGCCAGCGCAGCAAGTCCGAGGAGGACTACATAGACCGCAAGTTGCGCGAGGATAGGCGTAGCTTTCGTGTGAGGTAATTGGGGATTAATAAAAAAAAAATATATTATCATATTTTATTGATATATAATCATCCGTTATTCAGGTTAGCTCGTGCTGGACCCCGTTCCGAGCCCACCGCCTATGAGGTGGTTAAAATCGATGGCTGTTTCCGGCGCAGCGATGAGGCTCCACGTGGCACACGCTCCAATACGTTGAGCTCCAGCTTACAGCTGATCCGTAGAACTCGTGGTCGTGACGATGTCATTCCACTGCACACGATCAGTGGCAACGATATTGTAAGTATTCTGGAATTATTATTATATATTCCTTAATTTCTTAAATTTGTTTTCTGCCAGATTTTGACAGCCTGCGCCAGGATTATCCGTCCGCCAAAGATCGCCAATCGTCTGATCGATGCCAATACGCTCGAGTATAGGACCCGCCATTTGATAGACGGCAGGATCATTGACTGCGATCAAAGGATCGGCATCGTGGCCGGCTATATGACGGACGAGGTGCGAAACCTCAGTCCATTTACCTTCATGCACAACGACGATGTGCGCTGGGTGATCGTCGCCCTGCGGCAAAGTGAGTATTAAACTATATTCTATCGGGAGAAATTAGCGATAATTATCGATAATAGCATTTTACTACACATATCGTTATTTATTGAAATTAAAATATGGAAAAGCTTTTATATTTGATTTTAAATTGAAGTTAAAATCCGTATAGTAAATAATTAATTATCTTTACTTGAAAAATTTTTTTATTTGACTATTAGAATTGATCGATAAATATCGATATAAGTGTTAAATATCGAGAAATTATATTTAACTTCGATTCTTGCCCAATTTTCATGATTTCTTATTTACATTCTCTGCTAATTGATAACCCCTTGAAATCCTTTTAGTGTACGATTGCAACAGCTCGTATGGCGAGTCCACTTATCGCCTCTTCACCCGGAACGGCAACATCATTTACCTGCAATCCAAGGGCTATCTGGAGATTGACAAGGAAACAAACAAAGTGCACTCCTTCGTCTGTGTCAACACGTTGCTGGACGAGGAGGAGGGCAAGCGACGGGTGCAGGAGATGAAGAAGAAGTTCTCGGTGATCATCAATACGCAGATACCACAGTCCACGGTCGATGTGCCGGCCTCCGAGCATCCGGCTCTGCTTGAAAAGGCAGTGCTGCGACTCATTCAGAACCTGCAAAAGTCCGGGGAAGATGCAGCCCAGGGCTTGGAGGGCGATGAGGATGAGGATGTTGATGAAGAGGACGATGACGAGGAGGATGACGAAGATAACGATGATGGGGCACGCAGCATGTCCGAATTTGGTGATCCGTATAGTCAACACCAACACCACCACCACCATCAGCAGCAGCAGCAGCAGCAGCAGCAGCAACAGCAACAGCAGCAGCTCCATCATGGACGTTCACAGCACGGCAGCTCATCGTCTGCTCAGGGCAGCTCCAAGACACCGCCTCTGGCCCTGGTTCCCCCCGAAACGTCCTCTGTGAAGTCCTCGATATCGAAGAGCATCAGTGTGGTGAATGTGACGGCGGCAAAGCATTTGCGGGGCATCCATAGCTCGGCAGCCAAGTCACCGACCGGCTCTCTATCGTCCAGTTGCACATGCAGCGAGTCCCGATCCCCCTGCGACTTTTGCCAGGCTCCACTCACGCCCGATCCCCTGCCAATGGGTTCCAGCTTAAAGAGAAGCACCACCACGACTCTGGCGGAAGGCGAGGAAAAGCACGCCTCAGCCAAGCGGCGCTTCATGCCCAGCACTGGTGAGGCAAAAGGAAATAGGTTTTGTTACTATAACTTGATACAATAACTTGTCATTCTTTAGAAATTGAGCACGTTCTGCACACATCCCTGGATCAGATAGGAAGAACCCTCACGCAGCAGCTGAATGTGGCCAGGAATTTAAGAGAACAGGGTCAGCGTTACGAGTTGCCGCATGCCGATCAGCGCTTCGATGAAATCATGGTGAGTTAAGCACCAAAAATCCTTGGTTTTTAATTGCTAAATGCTAAAATCCCTTACCCTTTGCAGCAGGAACACCAGAAGCAAAGCGAACTGTATGTCAACATCAAGAGCGAGTACGAAGTGCAGTTGCAAAGCAAGGCCAGTGGCGCCCGTAAGTCCCCGGAAACGGAAACGCAACAGGAGACCAAGGCTCAGGATCGGGAACAGGACTAGAGAGAGAGAGAGCATGAGAGATACTTAGAGAGTGAGAGCGAAGGTGAGCTCTCTCTCGATTGAAGAAGGGTTTCATCGATGTGATAACTACTACTACTACTGTCCTGGCAGCCAGCTCAAAGCCCCCAAAGCGGAATGTCTTTAAAAGGAAAAACAAACAAAGTCTTATATATAAATATATAATTATATATATGCGTATATCTAGAGCATAGAGACCCACAATTGTGGGAGACCAGCTGCAGGAGAGATACAATTATAATTACTACCTATAATCCCAACCTATGAGTGAGCCTGAGACAACATACTTTACATGGAGATGACCCACACGCGCACAACTAAAGCCACACACACAACACTCACTGAATACACACACACACACAATGCTGTTTGTTCAGTTTGTTGTTCTTTTTACCATAACGTACCACGTAGAGCTGACTTTTTAAATAAGGAGTAAGGAGTAACAAGAAGGGAGTAACGAGTAACGAGTAACAAAAAGGGAGTAAAGAGTAACAAGAAGGGAGTAACGATTAACAAGAAGGGAGTAACGAGTAACAAGAAGGGAGTAATGAGTAAAGAGTAACAAGGGAATAACGAGTAAAGAGTAACAAGAAGGGAATAACGAGTAACAAGAAGGGAGTAACGAGTAACAAGAAGAAAGTAACGAGTAACCAAGAAAGTAGTGACGAGTAACGAGTAACAGGAACCATTAACTCGTAACTATTAACTGGTAACTTTTCGAGTGGTTGCCGTTTCCGGTTTTTCGACGATTTTGCAATTTTGATTTCGATTCTTTAAAATTTCATTTTCGCTTTTTTACTTAAAGGAATTTGTTGAGTTCCTTTGATATTTAAAGTTTGAAATCTCTATGGATTTTTAACCTAATATTTTATACTATTCCTTTTTTTTTTTTTTTGTTTTTGTAAGTTAGAGAAATTTGACAAACAAAATGCAATTTCAGCGAAATCGAAACGACGGATGATGGATAAAGATTAGCATAAATGGGAGGATATATAAACAATTATTAGGATAAATCGGAATATACATTAAATATACTATATATATATACGTATAAGTATATAGAAATATATATAGATATATGTACCTATGTACCATACGTTGTGCGTGGTAAGCGCATGGCCCAAACTAAACGTGATAAAAGACTGTTACCAACTACATAAACACATACTATATATACATACATAGATACACGCATAAATCTAAACTAAAATATAATTGAAAACGATGAAAAAACAACGTAAACTTAATTTGGAATAATGAAAATATTCATTAAATAGTTAAATTAAATTTACTGTACACACACACACACACACACCTTTTTATAGATGTTTAATGTTGTTAATAGCCGGAAATATCAGCATCGACAACAGCAACAAAAACAACAACAACAGCAGCCAAGTACAATTTACACAGATATATGCTATAAATACTAAATGTATCTCTGAATCGGTGTAAAGAAAAATTTAAGAAAATCTAAAGCACACACACACACACACACAAACCACATACACATAAAACAAAAACCAGCAGAAAGGAAAAGCTAAAGCATGAAGAAAAATATGAGAACTCTGTTAAATGTTTGTTATGCATTTGTTTTTTTTTATCTAAATTAATATTAAACTAATGTATTAGTGAATAAACTTGTGTACCTACATACAAAACAATGAAAAAAACATCGATTGTGAGTTGTTTTATTAAATATTAAAGGGATATTCAAAGGTTTAATTCTTTTTGGAAATATATAAATGAGTTAAAATTTCGATTTGGGTCTAGTTTAAAACATTATTACATTTTAGACTACAATTTTAGTGCAACAAAAAGAATATATATAAATGTATATTGAAAACAACAAGAAAATTCCAGTTTTCATTTACCAGTTTATATTTTGTCCAAAGTTTTTGAATTTAACCGTTTTGCAAATAAATTTATCCGGAATTTTTAAAACAATCGAAGAGCCCGTAAATATCCAAAATTTAATAAAAAATACTACGGTTGAAAGATGTATCGAGAATTGAGGAAAAGTGAATTCAGGTTAATAGGTTTATGAAGTAATTAAACTGGATTAAATTAAAATAAATTAAATAAGTACATAATTCAAACGATTTAACTATGCACTATCGATAGTACGATTACGTCCGTTTTCTTCTGTTGCAAAGCAGTATGACCGTGCTAATCGATGAACAATAATGAAAATCGATAAAAACAAAGGGATTTACCATCGATGTTTTAGCCAGTGCTGCCAGATTTTCTTTAAGAACAGCACAAATTAATTTAAAAAATCTTCTGTTGCATTCCATAAGCAAAACGCTGTTAAAAACGAATAATTCCTCTCTTCTGTTACATTCCATAAGCAAAACGCTGTTAACTCTCTCAATAACAGAAAAATCATCTCTTCCGTTAGATTTCATAACTGTTAACTGTTTAATAACAGCATACACTGTTATTCTTATGTAAAAATTAGTGTGACCAGCAGGGAGTATTAAAAAACACTTGAAAATACCATAATAAATATTTAGGCATTTTTTTGATCACTGGTTTCAGCAGTCTGGTCACACTGCTCGGATTGTGACGTTCGCGTGGCTGTGTGCTGCTTTTCAAGGCGAAAGAAGCGAAAAAGCAGAGAAGGCAGAACTCAAGAAGCAAACAGGAGAGAACCGAAAAGAGCCTTGCAATTTCCACGTACTGGCGGACGGCAACTACACACACTGCCCGGAAAAACAGTCGTGTTGTGTGCGCATTATCAACGTCGTACGGGTCGGACGGAGCGTAGTTAAACGGGGTCCGAAAGTGCGGAGCAAAGGAAAGATACGAACAGAAAAGAAAAAACGCCGAGCAGCAGCAACTGTGCAAAATGAGCGGAGATGTGGCTGCCGAAAATGTAAGTTTCCGAGAAAATTCTTTCCTTCACTTTTCGCCCCGCAGCAGGCAGGCAGGCGGCGGGCAGGCCTTTATATTTTATGTAATTAAGCCGAAAGACAAGTGCAAACGTGTTGAATAGAGGCGCCTGCCTGCGCCTTCATGCCTGCTGCAAAGTAATAAAACGTAAAATCGAAAAAGGCCAGAAAAGATGATACGAAAAGAGAAGAAAAAACTCAGTTGCAAGTGGTGCTACGCAGTCGTCGGCGTCGCTGCCCGCAGTGCGTACGGTACGAACAAATTGCGAGCAGAGCAAAGCAAAGCAAAGCAAAAAAGCAGCAAAAAGGCCTTTTGGTAATTGACGAAAATGGCGACAATGCAAGTGGCAAGTGCGGATGCGGGACGGGGAGGTGGTTGGTGTAGTGGGCGGGGAGGAAGGAGAAAAGCCGAACAGACGAAACGAAATGTATTTGGCACAGTGTGACCGCTCGCAACATACCAAGTTGGTATTTTCTGTAATTTGCTTTCCTTTTTGTTTCGATCACTCAATCCTTTTGGGGCCTATTATGGCGGCGCCTGAAACTCATAAATTTACCAATATATGCAGAGTTTACTTTTGAACTCTATTGTAATTATTACAAAGCTGTTTTTATTTTTGTTGCTCTGCAGCTTGTTGATGTTTCCCACTTGGCCGTGGTGTGGTCACACTTGGTCACCTTGGTCAGCAGCGGCAGCAACAACAAAATAATTCAAAATCACATGTGTTTTTGTTGTTGTTGTGTCTCATTATTCTTCTCTTTTTTTTGTATGTAATTGCAAGTGTCCCATTTTGCAATTACAAATCTTATGTACATATATATGTTCATCTTGAGATTTGTGTCTTTTGATAAGCCAGATTTGCCACCCCAATAATAATAATAATAACAACAACAATAATACACCCCGGGTGTACAAATGTGTGTGTGAGCCCACGTTGAAAAAAAAAATAAAAGTAAAAAAATTGTGCTGTAAAACGCAGTCGATTTTCTGTATTCTCCAGTATAGCGGTGCTAGTGTGTGTGTGTGTGTGTGTTTGCAAGGTGGTGTGTGTGCGTGTGCCATTGTTTGGCATCTGTTTCTTAACCTATTCCAACCGATAGCCCGATTTCGATTCCCATTTCCCATTCGGAAGCAGGAATCATCTTGAGTCGCCATCGCTCTGCTCTTTGGCTCTGCTTCTTCGAATCATCTTTAATGTTGTTGTTGTTGTTGTTCCCCATGAATTTTCCTACGCGGCATTTGTTAGGGTTGATTTTTCACCACGTGGTGAGCGCACAACACACATGCACGCCGCACGACTTTTAATCGGAATCCCAAAGTGAGAAAGAAAAGTAATAAGTAATAGTTAATAAAAAGTGAAAAGCGCACAAGAAGACGGCGAAGCAGCAGCAGCTGAAAAGACATGACGAATGCACAGGTTTCTGGCTCGATTTTACTCTTACTTTCCTCACTCTTGTCTGCATCTCTTCAATTTTCTCTATATCTTTCTCTCTCTCTCTTTCTCTTTTTCTCTCTCTCTGTTTTGTAGAACATCCACGCACAAAATGGTGGCAGCTTCGAGATGGTGCAGTCCAACGGGGTGACCACCAATGGACACCACCATCAGTCCCAGAATCACCACCACCACAGCAGCAGCAGCGGCGGAAGTGGCAGCGGCAGTGGCAGTGGAAGCAGCAAGCATAAATCCTCCAGCAAGGACAAGCATCGTGATAAGGACAGGGAGCACAAGAGCTCGTCCAGCTCGTCCAAGGATCACAAGAGCAGCAGTCGGTATGTTGGAGGCACCTTTCAGGGCAAAAATATATGTAAAACAGGCCAAATTTGAAGATTTTTTAGGAGTTTTACTACAAATTTTCGAAATTTTCCAACTTTTTGTTGAGGATTATGGAAATAGATAAATTACAAGCCTGCATACTAATTTTTTCCAAGCTAGCTTATATTGATCCCGAGATCTGATGGATAGAATCTTCTGGAAAAGTTCAATAACGTAGAATCAATCTCAAAATCATTATGTAGAATCTCCTAAAGGAATTTTATAAGGTAGAAATTAAATGGGATTATTATAAAGAAGAATCTCCTGGGATAGTACGTAGGAAGATGTGGGATCAAGATGAGAATTAAAACAGAGGTAAGGTTAGTTAAAAAGTATAATAATAATGTTTTGGTGTTTATATCTAACAGATTCCGAATTACAGCATATAAAAATTACCATCCCCGTTAGGCTTTATTCAATTATCTAGTTATGATCACTTGACCTCCTTTTGCACCCGTGAGAACGAACGATAGCCCGCGCTGAGCTAGGCTCTTGTTGCAGTTGCAATTTATCATCAAGAGTTGTAATAAAAACAATTGTGTTCTCTCATCCTTTTTTTCTAGCGACAAGGATCGCCACAAGAGTAGCAGCAGCAGCAGCAGCTCCTCGTCAAAGCATCGGGACAAGGATAAGGATCGCGATAGCAGCAGTAGCAACTCACATCGCAGCAGCTCCTCATCGAGTCATCGAGAAAAGGATGGTGGTAGCGGCAGCAGCAGCAGCAGCAGCAAACACAAGTCCTCCTCATCATCGTCGTCCTCATCCGGCCACCATAAGAGCTCCTCCAAGGATAAGGAGCGACGTGACAAGGACAGGGATCGCAGCAGCAGCAGCAGCGGCTCTTCCAGCCGTCACAAGTCCTCCTCATCGTCCTCGTCTAGCTCCCGTGATAAGGAGCGCAGCAGCAGTAGCAGTCACAAGAGCTCCTCCTCGTCGTCGTCGTCATCATCAAAGAGCAAACATTCCAGTTCGCGTCACAGCAGCTCTTCCTCCAAGGAACCGCCATCCTACGATGGAGTGTTTGTCAAGCCTGAGCCCGTCTCTCAGCCGGAGATACATGCGGGCGCCATGGATCCCTTCCACATGCAGCAGCAGCTGCAGCAGCAGCAACAGCCGTTTGGCGGCTACGATGTCGTTGCCTCCCATGCGAATGTCAACTGCAATGGCAATGGCAATGGTGATGCCATCGATGGCAATAACTACAAGAATGGTTACGAGGAATCGATTGTGGATATCAAAAAGGAGGATACGAGCTTGAACAATCTGTCGCAGGCCAGCTCCTGTGACTACTCCATGTCCCAGTTTCGGGCCGATGAGCCACCGTTTGAGGTTAAGCATGAGGCGACTTATGTCGAGGATGACAGCATCATGAACGATAACGACAACGATCAGGATCAGGATGAGGATGCGGATATGGATGATGAGGAGGATGTGCCGCTGGCCATGCGTAAGCGCAAGCAGGAGGTACTCGAGCCGGAGAATGGCGGCGGTGGCCAGGATGACGACGATGACATTCCGCTGCTGGCGCGCAAAAAGATCAAGAAGGAGACCAAGGAGAAGAACAAGAAGAAGCGGGTCAAGGAGGAGGCCGACGATGAGTATGGCAGCACCAAGCCCAAAAAGAAAAAGATTAAGAAGGTAGGGCTTAGTTTTATCTAAACTGTAAATTTCACTGAAGATTAACCTTGCATTTTAATTCATTTTCCTTGTTTAGGAGTCTGGAGGAGGAAGTCAGGTCAAGACGGAGAATGTTTCGCCCACCAAACGCCAGAAAATCAAGGAAGAGGAGGAGGAGGTGTGGAGATGGTAAGTAAAGTTACTTGATAAAGGGAAAAAGCTGTTTTCCAGGTCAAAAATATGTAAAACAGGCAAAAATTGAAGATATTTGAGGTTTTTGGAGGAGTTTTTTATACAAATTTTAGAAATTTTCCCACTTTCTGTGGAGGAACATAATAATAGATCATTTATAAGTCTGCATACCAATTTTTTCTAAGCTAGCTTTCATAGATCCCGATATCTGATGATATAACTCACAGATACTTTAAACCCAGCTTTGTGTTTTAAATATTTCGATACAAATTTAAATCTTTCATTCTTATATGCAAATTTATTATAAAATCCATGACTTTGTTTAGCTGCCGATAAGGAAAAAGCTTATTTTTATTGTTATTACATTTGAAATCATTTATTTTTTGTTTAATAATATTTGTTGAGAGGGTTACTTGAGGTGAAAGGCTTTGATTAATCATAACAAATGTGAAACATGCATTTGGGCAAGGAAAAATGTGGGTATATATGTATTTATATGTATATAATTTTATAATAATTTAGCGATTGTAATAACAAAAACAAAAAAACACGCTGGCTGCCCACGCAACTTAAAATGACGTGTGCACACGTGTAGTGTGTGTATGTGTTTGTATTTGCGTGTGTCTGTGTGTGCGAATGCCATGTGTTTGCCTGTGAAGTTTGAATGTCACTGACCTACATTTTGAAAGTCACACAGAGAGACAGACAGGCAGACTGTGAGTACCAACAGTTATGCGCTGCTGCTTGTGGGGAGAATACAGCTTGGGGCCCACTGTGCTGGGGGCGGGGGCATTCACCACGAAACGCGTGCGACGACGACGAAGAGCCCCCAACCAACAAAAAAAAAAAAAAAACAGCTGAGCGGACACACTCACACTGACATTGGCAGACTTTGAGGTTAGGTTTGAACATCATCGCTGCCGCCGCCGCAGCTGCTGCTGCTTCTTTGCGTAATGTGATAAAAAAAAGAAGGAAAACATTTAAAGAAGCTGGAAATAAAAAGGAAAACAAATGCGCTGGCTGGCGGCGGCAGTGTTTCCATTGGGAAATCGAAGTATTTGCTTGGTTTTCAGGCAGCAACTGGCCACGGTAGCAACGAACAGGAAGAAAAGAGAAAGAAGGAAGAGCAGCGGTATCGTTCCAGACGAAGAACAACAAAGTCGATGGTTAGGAGAAGGTTTTAGGGTGGTCCACTTTTAATTAGGGTGAACCATAGGAGATTTTTAAGAACATTAAAAAATATATTTGGCGAAAAATTTAAAATTTAATTCTTGTTTTAGAATTAATAATAATAATCACAAAAAATATATTATAAATAATTTTTCCTTTTCAATTTTCCAGGTGGGAGGAGGAAAAGCGTGAGGATGGCGTCAAATGGTCTACGCTGGAGCACAAGGGACCCGTTTTTGCCCCACCATACGAGCGAGTACCTCGCAATGTGCGTTTCTTCTATGACGGCAAACCCCTGGAGCTGTCGGAGGAAACGGAAGAGGCGGCCACCTTTTATGCAAAGATGTTGAATCATGATTACTGCACCAAGGATGTGTTCAACAATAATTTCTTCAAGGACTTCCGCAAATCGATGACGTCCAAGGAGAAGGAGATCATTAAGGATTTCCGTAAATGCAACTTCCAAGAGATGTTTGACTTTTTCCAAGCGGAATCCGAGAAACGCAAGGCGGCCACCAAGGAGGAAAAGCTGGTGAAGAAGAACGAGAACGAGGCCTTGGTGAAGGAGTATGGCTTCTGTATGATCGATGGCCACAAGGAAAAGATTGGCAACTTCCGTTTGGAGCCGCCCGGCCTGTTCCGTGGTCGCGGTGAACATCCCAAAATGGGAATGATCAAGCGACGCATTCAGGCCAGCGATGTGTCCATCAATTGTGGCAAAGACTCCAAGGTTCCATCACCGCCGTCGGGTTCGCGATGGAAGGAAGTGCGTCACGACAACACCGTCACTTGGCTGGCCTCCTGGATCGAGAATGTGCAGGGTCAGGTCAAGTACATAATGCTGAATCCCTCGTCAAAGCTGAAGGGCGAAAAGGATCACATTAAGTACGAGACGGCGCGTCGTTTGGACAAGGTAATCGATAAGATTCGTGCCACCTATCGTGACGAATGGAAATCCAAGGAGATGCGTGTTCGCCAGCGAGCGGTGGCCCTGTATTTCATCGATAAACTTGCCCTCAGGGCGGGCAATGAAAAGGATGAAGATCAGGCCGACACCGTGGGCTGTTGTTCGCTGCGCGTGGAGCATGTGCAGCTGCACAAGGAGCTGAACGGCAAGGAGAATGTGGTGGTGTTCGATTTTCCCGGTAAGGATTCCATACGTTACTACAACGAGGTTGAGGTGGAGAAGCGCGTCTTCAAGAACCTCGAGCTGTTTATGGAGCACAAGAAGGAGGGCGACGATCTTTTCGATCGCCTCAATACCCAGGTGCTAAACGAGCATCTCAAGGAGCTGATGGAAGGTATGTTTTTTAAGTGTATTTCCTTTTTAATGGATAATAACTAAATGTTTATATTTTAGGACTCACGGCCAAGGTATTCCGTACGTATAACGCCTCGAAAACGCTGCAAAGTCAACTGGATTTGCTCACCGATCCGAGTGCGACGGTACCGGAAAAGCTGTTGGCCTACAATCGAGCCAATCGTGCCGTGGCCATCCTATGTAACCATCAGCGTTCCGTGCCCAAGGGCCATCAGAAGTCCATGGAGAACCTAAAGGAAAAAATAAAGGCCAAGCGCGATGCCATTGATGATTGCGAGGCTGAATATCATGTGAGTTATAGCGTAAAATATTAAAAAAAAAATTTCATTAAAACTTGTTCTATGCAGGACTTGAAAAAGCAAGCCAAGCGCGGCTCCATGAAGGAGAAAATCAATTCAGACAAGAAGGGCAAGCAGCTGGAGCGCCTGAAGGATCAGCTTAAGAAACTGGAATTACAAGAGACTGATAGAGACGAGAATAAGACCATTGCCCTGGGCACATCTAAGCTAAATTATCTCGATCCACGCATATCGGTGGCATGGTGAGTGGTCTTTAAGCGTTTAAACTAGAGGTGGAGAGCTATCGATAGTTTTATCGGCATCGATAGTGATCAAGTGTTGTTTTTTTTAGAAATTGTTGATAATACAAGAACTATTGATAGTTTTATCGGCATCGATAGGGATCTTTTCTTTAAAATCGTCGATAACAGAACTTTCGATAGTTTTATCGGCATCATTAGTGATCTAGTGTTCTTTTCTTTGAAATCGTCGATAATAGAACTATCGATAGTTCTTTACATTTAGTTTAAACTCTTTAATCGCCTTCTAATTGAGATTTTTAACCCTTTAATGCCTTGCAGGTGTAAAAAGAATGGCGTGCCCATCGAGAAGATCTTCAACAAAACGCAAAGAACCAAATTTCTATGGGCCGTACACATGGCCGATGAGAATTATCGTTTCTAAACGCACTCTCAGACACACAAACACCACACACCACACACACATCGAAGCAAAAGGCAGCGCAACAACAAACAAGCAAGCAGCGCAGAGGAACAGGAGCCACAGTTTCTTATTCCCCCCGAAAGAGTTTATGCAATTTGTAATGCATATATCCAGCTTTTTTGGGTAGAAGGAGACAGAGATCCTGATTCAGAGAGGGATAGAAATAGAGAGAGAGAGAGAAAGCTGCTTGCCATGTATTTCTTTTTTTTTTCGTTAAAGTCTAACTAAACGAAATGTGCACTACACCAATCATTACACACACCCAAACACACACACACACACACACACCTGGATGTGTGCTATATATGTGCATATGTAAATGCATGTATATACGCATATATATATAACTGTAATGTTAAATAAAAAACAAAAGCCAAGCCAAGAGAAGAAGAGGGAGTTGAAAAAAAAAACATATTCAAGAAAAAGCATAATTCTATGGAAGTTACCTTTATATAATTTACTTTTTTTTTTATATAAATACATCTTATGTTAATTATAAATGATAATTAAGCACAATAACAATAACAACCACAACAAACATAACTAAAAAACAAAAAAGAAACGAAAGAAAAACCAAGACGCAAGCAAGAAGGATTTTTTTGTATGTTTTAATTATAGTTGATTTTTTTATTTAGCAAAAAAGATGACTTTCACATTTAATATAAAAGAAGAATTATTATTTTTACGTATTTAAATGCTAAACAAACAGAACCAGAGCTCAGAGAAGGCAGGATGATGATAGCATAGCATAATTTATTCAACTCTGAACTCCCTAAAAAAAAAAATAAACAAAAAAGAATACGAAGAAATCTAAACTTAAAAAGAAAAACAATTAATTAATTATTAATACAAGTGGTTTTTCGTTGAATGTACCTTTTTGTGAGTTTAGTTATGACTTTCAAAAAATAAAAACAAATGCTAAATTCATATAAATTTCAAAAAAACAACCTTTTAATATTTTATAAGCTAAGCTCTATATATATATAAATAAAACATTTATATATCTAAATATATATATAGACAGGTTTCAAGTTTTGTTCAAGCCACAACAACAACAACAAAAACAACAAGAAAAACAAGCAATTGCAAATCAATCAATGAACCAAAACCACAGAAAAAAACGAAGAAACTTAAATGAAGAAGAAATGGAACTCTATGCTTTAGCATCTAATTAATTAATTAATGTGCAATTAAGTGAGCCTAAATATAAAAAAAAGAAGAAAACACGAGAAGAACCCTGTAAAAAATTAAAGAGAATCGAGAGGAGAATTCGAATTCTCTTTTAAACTGAAAGAGAAGAGAAGAAGGAGAAGGAGAAGGAGTGAAGACTCTCCACTTTACACCAACCTTTGTTCAAGCCCATCGTTTATGATTTATATAAAATAATAATAATAGTGTCTGTATGTAGCTGTATTTTTAATTAATTAATTAATTGAAACGAAAAAGATCAAGATGGAAGCGCGCCCCCCTCACCCCTAGCATAAATTGCAAGATAATTGAATATTGAATTATTGAATAGAGAGAGGAGACAACACACACAACACACACACATATGATAATTAGTAATTAAAGCAACACACACACACCACACACACACACACACATTTATATACGTATGAATGTATGCTTTCAAAAGGCAATAAAAAAATGGATACGAAAAAAGGAATGTTACGTAAAAAATTAACATTTGTGTCACACTCACTTATAAAACTTGGCATATTAAAACAACAACAACAATATCGATGTAAGCAAATACAAAAAAAAAACAAGAAGAAAAAACACAACTACAACATATTTTAAAAGAAAAGAAACGAAACGAAGCAAAAAAAACAAAACATAAACGTATAATAAAAAAAAAAACAATTAAGCCTAAGTTATTGTAATTGTAATGGAATGATGCAAATATACATACGACAACATATATTTAATTTTAAACATGCATTGTCTTATTTTTTGTTGGTGGGGATATTTATACCCTTGTAGGGTATTATATATAATATTATATATAATAAAAAATCATAACTTTGCTGTTTCTCAACATTCAAATTTGGCGGGTTAATTTTGGTGCGACATTTCTTTTGCAGTGTGACCATATCAAATGTCAGCGAAAATACCGCGTTCTTTCCCTCTTTTTCCCCTCGCCAACAAGCTGTAGTTCAATCGGCGGCCGCTTGATGGCGTTCCATGCTCTTACGACCCTTTTAAAATATAAACTTATATTTTTTTGTTAAATAAATTCAAATTTGACGGCTGAAAAGATGTGTTTGAGACCCCATGTATGAACTTACCGTTTCTTTAATTTAATTTAAAATTTGGCGGGCGAGAGATGTGTTTTAGATCATGCATGCAGTTAAGGTTTTTTTGCAAATTGTTAATGTCGAAATGTTTTTGTTTTTGTTGTACAAAATTTTGTAGCTTAAATAGTTGTTGTTGTTGTAGGCACAAATCCAGATTCAGATCTGCGCATTTTCAGTACAAATTCCTCCATTTCTAAATTTTAAATACCAGGCGCGTAGAAGGCAGTAGCAAGCGACTGAAAAACTGTTATACTTTAGCCTAGTTTCGAACCATATAACAGTTTAGCCGAGTTTTGAACTTTCTGTTATAAATGGTTGGAGTCTTCGCTTAGTAGCACACTAATTAGGTTTGAAACTCGGCTAAAGCATAACAGTTTATAATAGTGTTCATTCGCTTGCTACTGCCTTCTGTGCGCCTGGTATCTGAAATCCCGAAATGGAAGAATTTGTACTGAAAATGGACTTCAACAACAACATCTCTTTTGCAACAACAATATGTCGTTAACAAAAACAACGGAAAATAAAAAATAATACTTTTTTTAATTTAAATTTACATTTGTGGCTTATTTTGCAGTGTGACCAACTCAACGGTAATCCATTGTGCCAGTGTGACCAGATCACATCAGATACTAGGCGAAGAGAAGGCAGTAGCAAGCGACCGAAAACTGGTATAAACTGTTATAAAAAGATTGATGTGATCTGGTCACACTGTCACAATGGCCTAGGTACCGTTGAGTTGGTCACACTGTAAAATGAGCGCCAAATTTGAATTTAAACTCAAAATAAAGTATAATTATTTATTTTCCGTTGTTTTTGTTAACGATATATTGTTGCTGCAAAAGTGATGTTGTTGTTGAAGTCCCACTGGGCATTTTCAGTGCAAAAACAAGAGAAAATAAAGAATATTATTTTATTTTGAATTTAAATTCAAGCTTCGCGCCCTATTTGCAGTGGGACCAACCGAAATCTATCTAGCTTATTGTTGCAGTGTGGCCAGATCTTATAATTAGTTTTGTAACAGGTTAGAACAGCTTTTTATTTTTGTTGTTGTAAAAAATCTTGTAGCTCTGGTTGTTGTTGTTATAAGTATAATTTCAGACTTCAATCAGGCCATTTTTAGTTCAAATTCCTCCATTTCGGGATTTCAGATACCAGGCGCACAGAAGACAGTAGCAAACGACTGAACACTATTATAAACTGTTATACTTTAGCCGAGTTTCAAACCTTATTAGTGTGCTACTAAGCGAAGACTCCAACCATTTATAACAGAGAGTTCGAAACTCGTCTAAACTGTTATATGGTTCGAAACTATGCTAAAGTATAACAGTTTATAATAGCTTTCAGTGGCGTGCTACTGCCTTCTGTTCGCCTGGTATCTGAAATCCAGAAAGTGAGAAATTTGTACTGAAAATGGCCAGATTAATTAAATAATAATTAATTAATGATAAATTAATAGCAAATTAATTTAAATTTTTTTAAATTAAAGTTTAAACCAATTTTGTAGAAAAATATATTAAATGAATGAAATTAATTAAAATTACTACACATTTTATATTATTTAGGATTTAAAAATCTTTTTGGAATTTATTGAGGAGTGTAATAATAATATTATTTATCCATATTAATAATTACATTACATAAATATTTAATTTAACACATACATTTATTATTAATCATTATTTTAAAGAACAATATACATTCTTGAATATTCCATGTGCAAAACCTGTAAAAATTGAGAAATTAAAAATGTTTTCTATAATCTTTAATTTACTCAATTATTTCACATTTCTACCTAATAATAAATGCAAAAGATGTTCACTCTGCATTAACTCAAACAAGATAACTATATTTTTTTTATATTTGATTAAAACTAAAAAAATGTGTACCAAAACTAGCAACTCACAATTTCAAACCGCAACGTCTGGTTATCGATCGCTTATTATCGATTCTCAAAAATCGCGAAACAGTGTGGTCACACTGCTCCGTGATTTGACTTTTGCGCTAACGGAAGGTGAAGAAGAAGACAAGCCAGGCTTGAGACGCGCTCTCGATAAAAGGGCCAAAAACTAAAGGATAATAATAATTAACAATTGACAATAAAACGTAATGCTGGCCACCACACAACGCGAGCAGTTCAACAAAATGCGGAATAGCGCAGAGGCAATGGCTGGCCTGGCCCGGGAAAAGCCGCCCGGACAGGTGGTGCAACAAGTGGCTCCTGCACTGAGCACCAACAACAACAAAGACCTGGCCACCATTATGGATGCGCTGCAAACGGACTACGGGAATTACAAATATACGGTTTACCGCTGTGCCAGCAAATTTGTGGCCCTGCAGAAGGTTTTTCACAGTAAGTGGGCAGGCAGCCTTGAAAAATGTGCTCCTGGAATTTTGCAAGCCAGCTTTTCCTATTTTACAAGCCTGCTTTCCCTTATTTCCAGCTGGAAAGATACCGTATAAACTGCTGCTGGCCATATTGGAACGTCATGGAATGAGTGGAAGCTGGGAACTGATGGTGCCACCCTTCCAGTTGACTTCGCTGCTGCACGACGTTTACTTTGCCTGCGAAAAGCTGGGACACTTTGCCCAGGATAGCTGCTATCAACTAGACAGGGCCACCGGGATGCTGGCCAACTTCTTTTGGAATGTCTACGATCCGTAAGGGTTTTATCTTTCCCTCAGAACTTCTTATTAAAGCTTCTCTTTCATTCCAGGCAACGTCGCCATTCCATTTCCTTGCTGGAAATCAAAATCACCTTCATTTTGCTTTGCAAGCTATATAGCAGCGATCATTTAATAACCGATTTCTTTGGCCTGTTGGCCGATCCCAAGACACAAATAATGTCACGCTACGCCTTTGAGCAACTCCTAACCACGCTGAGCAAGCTCCTCAGCTATCTGGGCGAGGAAAAGGCCTATGGTGGCCACAATTTACCTTCAATGATGGAGCAATGCTTTGCCCGCTGTCCCCCTGGCATCGCGGGTCTCGGGGAGCAGCAATTCCACAAACTCTGGACAGGCGCTGGCCTTCAGACACGCTTCCTCATCTACGGCAATCTTTTGGCTTTGATTAAACGCATTGAAGACACCGAACATTTGATACACAGCAACTCTTGTGCCGGCTGCCGCAAGGAGCACATTGTGGGTATACGCTTTCGCTGTCAGGTTTGCCGGGATATTTCGCTGTGCCTGCCCTGCTTTGCCGTGGGCTTTGCCGGCGGCCGTCATGAGCCCTGTCATCGAATGTGCGAGGTCTTTGTGGAGGATCAGCCGCCGCAGCGTTGGACAAGGCATTTGGCTAAGATTTGTGGTTGGCTCTTGGTGCCGCGGCGAAAGACGCAGGCGCAGGAGGAAGAGCGTCGGGGTTTCTGCAATGCCCAGGAGAGTGGAACCACGCCCATACCTGCGGAAACGCGAAGTTTGCACGAGAAGGAGCAGCAGCAGCAGCACAGCAAAGAGAACCTCCAGCAGCAGCAGCACAGCAAGGAGATCCTCCAGCAGCAGCAGCACAGCAAGGAGATCTTGCAGCAGCAGCAGCACAGCAAGGAGATCCTCCAGCAGCAGCAGGAGCTGTGTTCTCTTACAGGAATGGCCAGCAAGGCCTCGGGACAGCTGCAATCAATCATTGATCGTTTATTAAAGCAAAATGCGTGAGTTTTAGGGATTTAAAACCCTTTTTTTGAGCTTCTTATGACTTTGATTCCCTTTTTTGAAGCTTCTTATGACTTTGATTGCTTTTTTTGAAGCTTCTTATGACTTGCTTTGCTTTTTTTGAACTTCTAATGACTTTGATTGCTTTTTTTGAGCTTCTTATGACTTTGATTCCCTTTTTTTGAGGTTCTTATGACTTTGATTGCTTTTTTTGAGCTTCTTCTGACTTTAACTGCATTTTTTTCACTTCTAATAACCTTTGTTTGCTTTTTCGACCTTCTAATAACCTTTTTTGCCTTTCAGGAAACTGGAAACCCAGCTAGAAATGGTGGCCACCTCGTCTAGCACGGAAATCTCCGAGTTCTTGAGTGCCCACCAAAGGTTTTTGCTGCAAATCATTGAGGATATGAGACAGTTATCGGTAAAATATAATTTAAGGCTTAAATAACAACAGAAATTGTGTTAATTTTGTGCCATTTCATAGAGTTCTTCCAAGGCAAATCCGCCAGAAGCCACAGCAACAGCTCCCGCTGCTTCCTTAGCCACTGCCTTGGTTAGCTCTACTTTCCTGAGCTCCAGCACGCCACAGCGACAGCAGCAGCAGCAGCAGCAGCAGCTTTTTGATATGTATGCACCCGTGGGAGCCAATCTAACGCACTCTAGTGAGATCTTAAACCTGAATTCTTCCCCTAAATCTTTTATTTATAGTTTCTGCTTTTCTAGTTAATGGCGCCGAGTTAAATCGCAGCTATTTGGAGGCCAACAAGTCAGATTATTCCCTAAATGACATCAGTTTGTGGTTTGATCAGCGTCGGGCCAGCCAGGGACCTGGTTCTCTGCCTTTGGCTCCACTCTCTGTCTTGCTAGAACGTCAGCCGTCCGCAGGAGTTACTTCTGCAGCTCCGGCAGGCGATGGCATGGTTAATTTCAAGCTTTTAGTGCACAAAGTCAAGGAGATTGTAGAGGATTCTTATAGCGACAATGCTGAATTATCGGCAGCCACACAAAACTTGGAGAATGTCCTGGACAGCATTATTAAAAGCGAAGAGCAGCAGCGACGTCTAAGCACGTGAAAAAAAGAGATTTTAGCTCTAAGTTTCTTATTTCCTGTTTTTAAATTGTTTGCAAATTTAATTGGTTTAAATCTAAGCTTTAAATGTACAAAAAAACAAGTCATAAAAACTATTCCTGAGCATTTTGACTTATCACAGTTGCCGCCAGCACATCGCTGGCCATTTGCAGGCCTTGTATATGCTGCAGTTCCTCCAATTGCTTCTTCCCTTCTTGATTTCTGCCACGCAGCAGCTCTGACCAGGCCTGCAGCTCCGCATTGAGACTGGCCTCCAGTTCAAGAGCCGCATCCTCCTTTGAAGGCAACGAGTTATGCTCGCTGACCTCCAGCAAAGTGAGATTGCAGTGCAACTTTAAGAGATCCCGCATCAAACGATGGAGTAGCAAACGCAGGCGTGCTTCTGTAGAGGCGTAGACATGCCAATGCTGCCCGGGATCATCGCGTAGCAAAAGAATGCCGCACCATTGCGACAAAGGCTGACGATTATAGAAAATGCGCTGCACAGAGTCAGTGTCAGAGGCAAAATAGAAGTCATTATCGGAGCAGGAAATATCCAAGAGTTGCACTTTTGAGGCTGTTAAGAAATACAAGCTTTTAGTTTAGTTTTTGAATGAAAAGCTGGTGGCTTTACTCACCTCGATTCTGAGTTTGAATCAATTCAAATTGCAGCTTGGCTGCCAGCAGCTCCTCAAACCTGGCACAGTCTTCGGGCGCCCGAAATTCCAAACGCAAGGAACTGTGCGCCTTTTGGGTCACAATGACAGCCAGAAAGTCTTGGTGCAGCGTTGAGGTGGCAAATGTGGGCGCCAAAGCATCCATGTTATCCAGCAACTGCCTCACATTCAAACTCACCAATTGCAGCTGTCTGATTTCTTGCATTTCTTGCTGGCTTTTCACCTCATACACCGCCATTAGGTGCAGCTGTTCAGCCTGCAGGAGATCGGCCAGGCGCAGGCGTATCACCAGCACTGCCGAGCATTCTGGCGGCAATTTGGCGGCCTTTTCTCGCCACTTGAGGCGACGACTGTGCTGCTCCTGACACGCCCAGAACTGTGCCAGCTCTTCATAATCCTCTGGCGGCTGGCCATCTGCTTGCAGCGGCAATTCGTACAGGCAATGCTCCAGGCTGAGGTTCAAAGGCGCTGGTTCGAGACGCACCAACGGACGCAGCTCCTGGACAATGCTGAGACGATGGCTGCCGGCTATGTTGACCAGCAGGCAGCCGCAAACCAAATAATCGCCACAAATGCGAGTCCAAACATCGCCAAAGCGGCGTAGCAGCTGCTTCTCCTCCAGCAGCAAAGAACGCTCACCGGGCGGGCCAAAGGCCTGTAAATCCTGGCTGCGGGCAAAGTTTAGCTGCGTCTGCGCTCGCTGGCTAGAGAGTTCTGCGCGGGCGCTGTGCACCTGCTGCATGAGGCGCTCAAACTTCTGCGATGTCACAGAAACTGTGGAAACAGAGGCTCGGGAGGTGCTGGGTCCTTCGTCTAGCGTTGGCTCCTGAAAGTCTGTGCACAGGCGCTTGCCACTGGCATCAAACTGTAGCTCCACGTAGGCCTGATAGGGAATGGGGCCGCCAATCATGCGAAAGGAGGCCACATCCAGATGCTGGGCAATTAGCTCAAAGTTCCCGCCATGCTCCTTGGGACGACGCAGGACCTGGAACAACTTCCAGCAGTGGAGGAGTATATAAATCTGATCCTGTTGCCACACAAACTTGCCTATTTGAATGGGCAGCTCCTCTTGCGATGAAATCATGCTGCTATCCAACTCCTGGCCATTCGCAGAGTCCGGTTCCTTGGGCAAGAAGTTGCTTACGGGTCCATTGTATGACTCCAGGTCTTTGGCCCAACGCTGCAGCAGTGTGCCCCGCAAATCGATGTGATGGAGCAGCTCCTTGTGCCGGAATTCATAGAATTTTAGGTTCCGGTCGAGCACCAAGCTGGATGTGGCTCTGTGTCGCTCCCGGCCGCGTCCCAGGTGCAGGTTGCAGTTGAAGGCGATGCGTGAGCGCTGGAGCAGCAGCTCCGGTACGTGCTCCTCGACGAAGGGCAGCATGGACGCGGAATACACAGAGGTAAACACAATGCATAAAATCAAAGGTCGTTATTTGGCGGGTTGCCAGAGATGACACTCGATCGATAGAAAAACGATAGCCAGAATCGAAAAATATTAATTGTTGGTGATGATAAACCGTAAGACGTTTTTTAAATTCTAGAAAACGTCGATATTTTCGGGCGACTTTCGGTGTTTTTACAACTTTACAAACTAAATAAAATCACCATTTTGTATTATTAATTTTTTAAGCAACATAAAAACAACATAAATCCCTTCTTAATAAAAAAGGGATTTTTCTCGTTCATTTTAATAAATAAATTGTATGCTTAATCATCGATAGCTTCCGTTTTCTGTCAATAAAGCTTTTAATACTACTGCTAAACGGTCACACCAATTCACTGCTACTTTTTTAATTCCCAGCAGCTTAACTTCAGTTGCTGCCGTGCAGTCGACCAAAAAAGGTTAATTTCTTTTATTTTTGGCCAAACTGGTTCCTTTTTTATTTCTTTTTGTTTTTTTTTATTTCAATCTAAGACCACTAGATTGCAAATAAATATTTCCTTCCTTTTTTAAAGATATTTAAATATTTATTTAAAATTCGAAAAATTTGATGTTTTATTTTACTCCAATTTTTACGAAGCTCGGTATCACCGTTTCTCCGTATCCTTGGAAGGTTGTTAACTCGAGTTCTCCATATACTTGGAAATATTTATTTATTTACAAATAAATTTTACTTTATTTAAAATATTAAAATATTTATTTAAAATTAAACAAAACCAAAGTCACAAAAATAACTCGTAATTTTGCAAGCCTCGAGCTTGGTATGTCAGTTTCTCTGCATACTTGGAATTATTTATTTATTTACAAACTAATTTTGCTTTATTTACAATATTGAAATATTTATTTAAAATTGGAAAAATTCGATGTATTATTTAATTTCCATTTTGTTGAAGCTGGGTAACTCCGTTTCTCCGTATACTTGGAACATGGGTAACTCCGATTCTCCGTATACTTGGAATTATTTATTTATTTAAAATATTGAAATATTTATTTAAAATTAGAAAAATTCGATATATACTTGGAATTATTTATTTATTTACAAATTAATTTTACTTTATTAAAAATATTGAAATTTTTATTTAAAATTAAGCAAAACCAAAGTCACAAAAATAACTCGTAATTTTGCAAGCCTGGAGCTTGGTATGTCAGTTTCTCCGCATACTTGGAATTATTTATTTATTTACAAATTAATTTTATTAAAATTAATTTATTAAAAATATTGAAATATTTATTTAAAATTGGAAAATTTTTCCAATTCCAATTCCTCTCCGAACTTTGAGCTTGGTATCTCCGTTTCTCCTCGCTTCTTACAATTAGAAAAAGTCAATAACAAAGACTGTAAAAGAAATCCTTTTAAAATATATTCCTTCACTATTTTCATTCATAAAAGAAAAGTTTTTCTCAATCTTTTTCCAAATCGTTACATCTATCGATTACGGCGATTATCAACAAGTTGTGTGCCTATCGGCCAAACATCTGTTCTCATGTAAGCGGCAAGAAGAAGACGGCACACAAACATTTCGCCGAACGTATTCTTAGCCGCCCGCGCGCGTCTTCGGCTCCCTGCTCCACACCGCTCCCACACCCACTCCCTTTAAGAGTTCCCCCGCGGCGGTGTGTGTGTGTGCCCGTGCCCGAGATTTCTGTTTCAGGTTCTGGTTGTATCTTTGCTGTTGCTGTTGCTGTTGCGATTCTGCTGCATCTTCGTTTTCTCTTCTTCTTCTTATTAAAAATCGCGAATGCCAACTGCAGCTGCAACTGTTAATTGTAAAGCGAATAGCAAGAAAAATATAGTTTTTGTTGTTCAGTGCATTGGAATTACAACAAGAGACGGGGGGAAAAATAAGAAGCAGAAGAGGAATAACAATAACAACAAAAAGTCAAAGCAACTGAAGCGCAAACACACACACACACACACACATGCAGCAAAGCTAGAGTAGGGATTGCGAAAGCGAGATAGAAATAAAGTAGGCATAATTTATATAGCACACACAAAACGGCTAATTATAAAAGAAAACTAAAAAGAATCGATAAAAAAATATAAAAAGGAACGGGAGCCGAAGGAAAAGCCAAGAAAGTATTAACCACGGCTACTACGGTGACGGCTGCAAAGAAAGAAAGAAACAAACAAACAAACCAACCAACGGACGCCCACCACAGCTGTGAATCAGGCCGCCCCGGGCCGCTCGCTCCTCCTGTCTCCTCCTCCTCCTCCACCAGTTTCCGATACGGATTTCGAATTCAGTCTTCACACACACACACACACACACACATTATGGTAAGTACATAGCCGCCTTTTTGGAGTGGCTTTGGCCAAAAGCGGCAATGGCAACAACTCCCACTCGGCTTGGCCAGGTTCGATGTTCCAAGCTGGCTTCCCAGCGGCCGCAGTTCCCGTTTAAACTTCGTGGCCAGCAGTTGTTGGGTTGCGCCTTCCAGGCACACACACACACACAGACACACAAACACTTAAACAGTGTTACCTTTACAAAGCGAACTCCTGGAAAGGTTACAGTTAGAATCCTAAAGGATTGGAAAATTCCAATAGAAAACAAAAACTGTACCAAAAGTAAGATTTTTGTGTGTGATTAAAGTAAACAACAAAAGCTGATAAGTACAGTGAAGCCTGCTTAACTGACAACCAAAACTTGTCTTTTAAATATTATTTTTACTTTAATTTCTTTAAAATCACAGCAAAATCAGTCATAAAAACAAGTTTAAAGTGCAGAAAAGTTAGGAAATTATTTTTTTTAAACCTACCGAGTCCTCACTGTACCAAGATTAGTGTTGGGCTGTAATCAAAGGCCCCAAAAAGTATGTCAACAGTCGTAATCTTGCTACTTTGACATATTTGTTTCGTAAATTTTCTATTTTTGATATCTGGCTTTCATATTTTATATTTTTTCTGCAAGCCTAACGAGAGGAGATTTTAATTATATTGAAAATAATCAGTGCATCTTAGCCCCCCCCTCTCTCTAAGCCATATACTTAATGTATCCACAGAGCCCGCCCATCGTCACGCGACGCAGCGCCCAGCAGGCAAAGATCCAGACTCGCGCCATGGTCAAATCCAAGTCGGCCGCTGGCGGTACGACGGCTGCAACGGCAGCTGGAATGATCGGCGGCGGCGGCAGCAGCGGGAACAGCAACAGCAGCAGCAGCGGCGTTGGCAGCGGGAACAGCAGCAGCAGCAGCAGCAGCGGGAACAGTAGTAATAATGCCGGCGATCAGCGAAAGGCTGGCAAACCGAGCGCAGCGCTCTTGGAGGCGAAACGTCGTGCACGGAATATGCTCAAGAATCAGGGTCAGGGAAGCGGCGGCATGGCCATGCAGGAAACAGTGACGGATATATTCCAGAATGTAAGCTAAGCTAAGAATATCTGGCTTAAAATTTATTAATTACGTTTACACCTTTTCTAAATGCAGGCCATGAATGCCAAGGGTTTGGTGCGAGGACCCACGGCTCTGATCTATGACGAGGCAATGAGCCAGCACTGCTGTCTGTGGGACAAGGAGCATTACGAGTGTCCCGAGCGCTTTACACGCGTCCTAGAGCGGTGAGTTTCTTGATTTTTCATATTTTCTTTGTTAAATTAATTTATTTTTACTCCTTTTTAGTTGCCGTGAACTGAATTTGGTGGAAAGATGCAACCAATTGCCTTCTAGGGCCGCCACAAAGGAGGAAATCTTGCGCCTGCACACCGAGGAGCACTTTGAGCGGCTTAAACAAACCTCTGGCATACGCGACGATGAGCGTATGGAGGAGCTGAGCTCTCGCTACGATTCAATCTACATTCATCCGGTGAGCAAAGTCGATTTAGGGCCCAGGTACCCCTTCAAAATGCGCTTTGATTATCTGATTAGATGTTTTGTGCTTACGCTTGATTGCCTGGGAAAATGCAAATTGATGCAGATTAGATTAGAGAGGCTTGTAAATATGTACACTACTGGCCATTGAAATAAGTACATGAGTATAAAGTTTGTTTCAAGCCTTGTGAAACTTTTTTAAGAAGCCTTATGAAAAAAACCAATCTCTTTTCAGTTTTAGGACCTACACTAGATAATAAAAATATATAACAAAAGATTTTATCATTTAAAATTAAAAGACTACGGCCGATTTTATCAAATATCCATACAAATGGGTTGGTCACAAAAATAAGTACACTAGTGAAAAAAATTTGTTTTTAAAGATTATATCACTACTGTTGCATTGGTTTGCCATTTTATATTGACTTCTAAGTTTTTTAAGTTCATTAGTGTAAAAAAAAATTTGTAGATTGGTCGAAAAACAAATTTTAGCCCTGACGAAAGGAAAGCGGCTATGAAGCTTCTAAAAGATGGGAAAAGGTCCTTGCGAAAATGCAAAACGCCTTGGATCCTCTCTCTGTTTTGTGCAAAATGCCTTAAAGTCAACTGGGGTTATAAAAAAAATAGATGGGCGGAAGAAAACTTTCAAAGCAACCGGAATTCGGATTGTCTTTTTACCCAAAACGGCCTCATTCATATCTTCCAAGGCCATTTCTGCCAAAAGTGGCAATGCAAAATCCTCCTGCCCGGTTCGTGGTCGACTGAAATTGTCAGGACTATCAGGATATATAGCCCAAAAGGTCCCATTACATCGAGAAAAAATTTTTCAGATGATCCAAAAGGTAGGAAAAATTCGTTTGGTATTGTCTTGACCCGAAGGGTCGAAAAAGT
>VNJQ01003569.1:0-60219 GCA_008042515.1 Drosophila truncata | reverse complement strand
GAATTTTTTTATTTTTTTCTGATTGTTCCTATGAGAGCTATAGGATATAGTCGTCCGATTTTCATGAAATTAAAATCGAAATTCTAAATTAATAATTAATGGCCAAATATCAAATTTGGTGGAGTTTTGTTGAAAACTGAGAAAGTTATAATTTTTTTTCGAAAGTTTTACCGATCGTTCCTATGGCAGCTATATGATATAGTTGTCCGATCCGGCCCGTTCCGACATATTTACGAGTGAGAGTATATAGAAGACTAACTGCAAAGTTTCATTCAGATAGCTTTAAAACTGAGGGACTAGTTTGCGTAGAAACGGACAGACAGACGGACAGACGGACAGACGGACAGACGGACAGACGGACAGACGGACAGACGGACAGACGGACAGACTGACAGACGGACATGGCTAGATCGACTCGGCTGTTGATGCTGATCAAGAATATATATACTTTATAGGGTCGGAGATGTCTCCTTCACTGCGTTGCAAACTTCTGACTGAAACTATAATACCCTGCAAGGGTATAAAAAGAGCCAAGTAAGAGAAAACAAAAACAGGAGAGGTAGTAGAATCGAGAAGGAAATGAGGTACAGAGACTAGACTGCAGCACACCTGTCTTTTTTTTGTATGTCCTGTATGTCTTTAACAGTGATTTCCCTTACTTTTCCCTCCTTTTTCATAAAAGAAAAGGATCCTAGAGATTTTTATACAAAAACATGGTGAAATTATGAAATTTTTAATATTTCAAGTTGAAATTAGTGTTAAATTTCGATTAAGTAAGTGAACCCAAAGAGTTGTTTAATGAACACGTTGAAAAAGTGAACAAAAATGAACCAAAAGGTTCATTTTGAAGGTTCATTTTTGTTGCAGCAAAAAGAATGAACAAGTGAACATATTCATCCAAAGATTATTCATTTTAAAGAAGGTTCATTTTTGTTTCAGCAAAAAGAATGAACAAGTGAACTTGTTCATCCAAAGATTATTCATTTTAAAGATTTTGAGGATTTAACTAGCAAAAATAATCAATTATTTGACCTGTACACAGTGCGTGTGCTCTTCGCAAGTGGGTGTGCTTGCTGCGTCGTGCACACGCATGTCCTGTGTCCTGTGTCCTGTGTCCTGGAGAGTGGGCGTGTCACTGATAAGACGCTCGCCCAGTTCCTTTAACAGTCCCAGGGGAAAAGTTGAGGTTTCAAACGAATGAATGATGATGCCTGTATGACGATAAGAAAACGCACAAGCAATCCGAGAGCCTGAAGGGACCAAAAAATACAAAAAAAAAATAAATAAAGAAAACATTATGGTCAGCCATATGGTGAAAAGTGGGAAGGAAAAACGAGGGGAAGCTTCGTTTTATCACAGTTTTTCACTTCCGGAAGTCTCTTTCACTTATTTTCTTCTAATTTTAATGCATTAAAAATGAATTTAAGAACTGAAAATACCAAATAAAAGTGTAATTTAATAAAATTAAGGTAAGATATTGAAATGATATATTTTTCTCAATACAGGAGATTTACCTTCCGATAACAAAACTTAGTTGAAACCATATTAACAACGTTCATTTCGATTTGTGTGAAATTTTCCAAGGATTTTCTCTTGAATTAGACAAAAGATCCCCATGGAGCGTAACCCCCTGCCCCCGTGGGCAAAGGAAAATAATTAGAGGGCTCTTTGCCATTGTAACCCCCACAACCCCCAATTGTTTACACTTTTCAAATACCAAATTCCGGCTCCAGCTCCACATGCACCATTGCTCGGGATGTGGGGAGATGTGTTGTGCTCCGACCGCCAGACGGATAAGTAAACAAATTCAGCTTTATCTTCAATAAGAACAAGGAAAACAGAGAGTTTCCCCGTTGAGGTTCGCTTTGATATTTAACAATCTTTGAACAGCTGAAAGATGAGAACAAAAAAAAACACCAGCCTCGCATTGGATACACACACTCATACACTTACACACTTACCTACTCACCCATTCCCCTTTTTTCCCCCACCTCCTCTCTCTTTGCTCATTCGAATGTAATGTTTGCAGACAAAGGCCAACAAGTTGCCATGGGAGTTGCCACCAAAAATCTTTCCTTCGCACTCACAGCAACAAAAACAACAACATAGAGGAGAGAAAAAGGAGAGCAGCATGAAGAGAAGCGCAACAAGGAGCCAACAACAGTAACGGGGGGCAAGGCAAGGGCACCAAAGCGACGACAACAGGAGTACAGTGAAAACTAGACTATAAAGTACTTACTTATTTTATTTAAGATATCAGTATAGATATACTCATCATAATTAGAAAAATCATAGCCCGGAAAATTCATTCTACAACAAACCGCTAGCCCTTAAGGCTAGTCTTTACTGTAGTTTAGTGAAAACGTTCAGCAGAAACACCAGCAGAATGCAGAAAGGAGCTAAGGAGGAAGCAAAAAACAAGCTACCAAAAAAAAATAGAAAATAAAACGGTAACAAGCCGGGAGGAGAGAGAGTGGTACAGAGAACTCTCACATACACACACACATACATCACAACAAGGCTAATCCCAATAATCTGTTAGTTTTCACCAAGATAACGGAACTTACCGCGCCCCCCTCTTTATGAAGCTGATTGATTCCACGAATATGGAAAATAGGGGGGGTGGCGAAAAGTATCTAGTATGCAAACTAGGCACAAAACAAACGAATATAAAACACACGCACAGCACACATCATAGGGATGGCAAATCGGGATAAAAGGGGATGCACAAAGAGTGCACACACACGCACACACATTCTTGCAAAGACAAGGCTGCCTGACATTTCTCCCGTTGCTGCGGCTGCTCTTCTTCTTCACGTAATTCGCTTTACTTTCCTCCTTTTCGGCTCTTTTCCTCCTCCTCCTCCTCCTCCACTGCCTCCTTGTTTCTTGTTGTTGTTGTATATAAAATAGATGAAAATCAATTTGACGTGTCTTGAATTCTGTTTTAGGTTTAAAGAACTCGTTTTACAAAAGATAAAAAGGCGAGCGAGCAGCCAAAAGGGAAGGAAGAGGAGCACACAGGCGAGCAATGAAAGGAGAAGCAGAGGGAGGAGGTGGCACAGGAATGGAAATAAACTCGAATTGTGTACACGCAAGCTAAAAAGAAGTGTGGAGAGTGTGGAGAAAAACCTACATAATGCTGGAAATTCTGTAAAGCAAACACACACATACACATCGAGAATGCGACGAGTCTGAACTTATCGAATTTGTCGCTACCATCAGAGTTTAAGGGTGGCAATAATTACATCAATCTTTTTACCATTTCAATTTCAAAACAAATCGAGCCACTCGACCAGCAACAACAACAACAACAACAATAGCAGCAACAAACGCAGTGTGGGGAGCAAGCAGAGAAGAGAAGACGACCCCCCAGGGCAACCAAAAAAAAGAGAAAAAGAAGCAGGCACAACAAAGGAGGGGGGACAGAGACCAGAGCAGAGGGAGAAGGAGAGCATGAACCGCGAACAAGGTAGGAGCAAGAGGGAAAGCCAACAACTGAAGCGAACGGAACGAGCAAAGAAATGGGGCGAGAAACAAATGAATGGTAAACTGCAGGAGGGAAGGAAGTAGAGGAAGGAAAGCCCATGGAATAAATATGCATTTAAAACGGATTTGTCGCCGGCTTCCAAAAAAAAAAAAACAACAACAATGCCACATGCATCCATAAATCGAAAAACCAGGAATCTGAATTCTGGATCATTAAATCTGCATACGATCCTTGGGCAAGATGTTTTCTATGAACTAAATTGGTAGCTAGAAATGGGATTTAATTAATTTCTGGCTTCGAGAATATTAAAGATAAAACAGACAACATTTCATATTAGTTAAAAAGTATCTTCAACAATTCCCATACAAGATATAACCATTTTCTTATCAAATAATCTTTCTAGGTAAATATAAACCTGAGTTTCATGCAGATCCTTTGGAAAACAGTAAAAAAAATATATGTACTTTTAAAATGTGTAATAATATAGTAAATAAATGTTTCACAGTTCACTGAACGTAGTACCCCATTGAGATTTATATACAAGTCGGAATATTAATATGTTACAAAGCCGAACAAGGAGTGTGAATAATGAAAAATACAACAAGAAAATAAAATAAAAACATCCCACAAAATAGCAACCACTGAACTGGTTTGCATTACAGCCCAGTCCCTGTTCAGCCTCCCAGGAATACCTCTTCCCAGCATGCCTGGGATTTGTTTGAGGGCTCGAAAGCCTCTCTCTGGAGACGAAAGTGAAAAAAGGGGTCCAGAATTGGCATTCGAATTTTGTATTTTAACGGTGCAATGAACAAATTATGGTTTTTTGTGCGTTTCTATTAATAATCCCCTAAGTGTTAAGGTTTTCCTCTTTTTTTTTAAATGTTATATCAAACAAGAAGTATTTATCTTAAATTAATTCGATTTTAGAATAACATAAAAATAGAAACTCCTAATCTTTCCTAGTTTATCGATACCAAAAGGGATATTATTATGAAAAAGTATGCCAAGCTCTCACCGATTTACCACCATTCTTTACGGATTAGTCATGGATCGTTAAACAGATAAACATATTCATAAGGTATAATGACTCATCCCAGTTGTAAACTGATTAAGACAGCACACAAACTGCATTCATTGATTGGGAAAACCCACTTATTCGAAATCCGAGTGCTAATCGCATTTCCGGTATCGATTCTGAATCGTTTATCGATGACACAAATGACGTCTAATCGAATCAATTTGCCACATAACCCATATATTCCCGCAGACATAGACATGTGGCAACTCATCTCATCTCATCTCTCGAAAGGCATCTAGCCGAAAGGGAGTTTTCCTGTTTTTCCTCCACTTTTCCACACACACACACACACACACACACACACACACACACACACAGTCTCGCACTCGTGCTGACGACAATGCCCCCGAAGGTAATGGTAATGGAAATGAAAGCGACGGGAGACGATGACGTCCACCGCCACCGCCTGTCAGTCAAATAGCTGAAGAAAAAAAAGAGCCAGGGAAATCCAAAATCCTGGAAAAAGAGGGAGGTTTCCCTACGTTCTCTGTGCTCTGTGTTCTGTTGCAGTCAAGGAACAACACAACAGCAGCCACCAAGCAAGCAAACCTCATCATAATCATCGTCATCACCCTGACAAAAAAAAAAAAATAATAAAAACAACAACATACAGTTTGAAGAACTCTGGGAATACGAAGTGTGTGTATATATGAAATATATAGGAAAGAAGCTGTTCCGTGTCTCTATTTGAACACCTGGACCTCTGGAGATTACCAAATAAGACCTAAAGCAATCACAAAACCTCTGGTTGACTTCTTGAGATGATGGCCACGTGTCTAAAGTTTACTTTTGGCAATCGAAATTAATCAAGAAATCTGTTGAGAAACGTTTTTCGTTTTTGAAACAAAAGCTTTTATACATATTCCCCTCCCGTTCCTCCCATTAAATATAATATATATATGTTTATATAAGCTATAGAACAATGCGATATAAAGTCATTGCTGCCAGGCAAGTGAATTCTTGAATAATACAATTATTCAGGTTGACTTAATTATTCATTATTATTATTATTGTTTAACATATTTTCAACCCCCGCCAAGTAATCCAACAACAAGGCCAATGGGGGTAATGGTTAAAGCCCTTTTAACCGTAAAAATAATCTCTGAGGACGAGAAAGTGTGGGGGTTGAAAATACATTATGCATAATTTTCTCACCTTACTTGCGCGACCACCGGAAATCAATTAAAATTTACAGAATATTATAATTATAGAAATAATATCTAACAGATTTTGTTAGATTTGCTTTAAACAGCGTATAAATACTTAATAATTCTCAAAGGGGTTCTGGCAGTACAAATGAAAACTAATAGAAAACCATTGTAACAAATTATTAACTTGAATTTACTATTTAAAAGCCTTCTTTTATTTGTTATGATTTTAAAGACTTTCTTTTATTTTATATAATTTTAAAGACTTGTTTTTGTACTTTCTATGATTTTAAAGACTTGTTCTTATATTTTTATGATTTTAAAGACTTGTTCTTGTATTTTCTATGATTTTAAAGACTTGTTTTTGTACTTTCTATGATTTTAAAGATTTAAAAATAAACCCATATATATATTTAACACAAAATACCCCTTTCCTTCAGGGAAAGCAACAGATATTGACCCCGCCACTCGCCCACAGGCAACCCAAATTAAATTTTGCTCAAAAAAAGTGTCCGTAAACATATTGGTTACCACTTCTATTAGATCAATTAAAATGCTTTCAAACAATCGCCAGTTCCAAAGAGCATGGGCCAGGGATATATACGTACATACAATATATATAGTCTAGAACCCGTACAACGGGACGCACTTAAACTAATTAAGCCCGTGATTGCCAGGCAACCAGAAAGCGAACAGAAAAAAAAACTCGTGGTATGGAGAGCCAGTTCGAGGAGCACCAACAGGGGAGTACGTGTTTAAAGGTAAAGGCTGCATGGTACAGGGTGTAATGGTAAACTATTTTGCGGGCTGATGCATTAAAATCCATCAGTGGATGGAAAAAACAGCAACAATTTGCATTGAACAGGGCTTTTAGATTCTCAAATGTGAATACTCTTTTTGAAAGATACATAAACGTGAAAGATACTTACTTGTAATTTCTTCTAAAAATCTTATAGAATGCAGCCAAATTTAGCTTTCATTTGCTTTCAAGTGGAACTTTAGACTATTTTTGTATTTACGTGAAACAAACTAACGTAACCCGAGTTTTAGAAGACATACATCAAAACTTTTAGGTATACCCAAAGATTATATAATCAACAAACTGTATACCAAAAATGATATCGATTCAATCACTTAAAACACTTGTACCTAATGAAGTCCAGATTCTTAATAATAATAAGTATTGCCATCCGGAGAATGTTTAAGATATTATTATTAAATTGAAAAGCACTGCTTTTTCTGTTGATTTACATACCCAAAAATAAACGATTTTACCACTTATCAAATTAAACTTAAAAACTAAGAACTATTTTTGTTGCTTTTCTTGGTACATTGCAGGCAAAGCCACGAATTTGACTTTGGAAATAAGGTTCATATTGATCATAATTTAATAATTAATAAAAACCTCTGTTCTTCCCATGAAAGAGTATCAAATTTTCGATGGGAATTTCCCTGTGTACGTGTGTGTGTTTTTCTGCCCTTTCTTCCTCTGGATTCTCCCCGTTTTCCTCCTCTCGTTTCTCGTGTTCGCACTCAGCGGGGGTCGCTTGCATTCGAATTGTCGAAAAAGAGAGAGAAATAGAGGGGTTTGTTTGCCGTCCAAGTGGATTTATGTCCAAGCCGCGTCTGAGTGTGTGTGAGTGTGAGTTTGGTGGGGGAGGTGGAGAGTGGAGAGTGTGCTCCAGTGGGTGGTGGGTGGTGGATTCGCTACGCCTCATTTTGGCCTGATGATGCGTTGGAGTGCGAAGAATCAACACATATTCCGTTGAGCGGCAGTTGTGACGTAATTACTTCTCGGTCAAATATCCCTTCCCCCACCACCACCCTCCCAAAAAAAAAAAAAAAAAAAGTGACGCGCAGTTTTCCCATGATTTGACGTCGCAAAATTTTCATATATTTTGCAAAGGTTATTTTAATTTATTTTTCAGTATTCCCCCTGACTTTCCTTGAATCTACGCCTTTCACTTGGGAAAATTAAAGTTATCCCTAGAGTAACTATGAAACTAGTAATTGCTTTCATCCAAAATCCAAAATGAACGCTTTTCGTGGGAAAACTGGCATTTGAAGTGTTTCTGTGGCGATTGAAAGTGATTTTGTGATTTTCAATTAACAAATCACACACAGAGAAAATGATTTCATCAAAAATAACAAAAAAATGAAGGCGATAAGGCAAGCGTGGAATCAAAATGCGTTTTTCACTTTAATTGGTTTTCGAGGAGAGAGCGCAATGAAGGGGAGGGGGGAGGGAGAGCGAAGACCGAAGACCGAAGAGCAACCCCAATGACATTTTTTGTTTTCTTTTTTGTTGTTTTCCTTTTAAGTTGGAGAGAGAGGCTGCGGTAGCAGCTGTATGAATTTTTAACAGCTGATGTGATACCAAATTTATGATGACGTCGAGCACACACCAAACAAACACTCGCACACACACACACTGACATAGACACAAAGTCAGTAAACAACCTCTTAAGGCCGCTCTTTAGATTCTCTTAAGACGCGCTCTTTACTGCTCACTCGCCTGCTCTCGATCAGTCTGGCACTTCCGAGTGAGCGGGAGAGGGCGATAAATGGGGAGCCGATCGACAGACAAGTAACAGTTGTTCAGTTCAGCCTCCTTGTCGTCTCATGCTTTTGTGTTTTTATGGCCCCCCGCTTTGTCATGTAGCGTTTTTGTTCTTGTATTGATAACAGCTGACAAATGTGCGTGTGTGTGTGAAGCTGACTACCTGTGATTGTAATTGTGATTGACTTGATGTGAACGGAACAGCTGCACATGTAAAGATGCAAGAACAAGAGCAAGGATAAAGAGGGAGAGGGGGAAGAACAGCAGGCCAACGAACAAGGGGAAAAGAGAGACATGTAGAGAAAGAGAGAGAGAGAGAGAGAGAGAGAGAGAGAGAGAGAGGGGTCAATGCCAGAAGATCCCTGTTTAGGGATCTTTAACCCTTAACACAATACATAAATCTTGAGAATTAAAATAATGATTTTAAGGAATTAAAATAATGAGCTATAGGGCCTAAGTTCTCATTAAAATACTTTCATGAATCACCCATGAAGATCATACAACAAACCAGGGCTAAGCATACATACAGAACTTTATATTTAAGATAGATAACATTTTAGCAAAGAAAGTTTCTCATAGATACTCATAACAGAAAATAAAAATATTTACTAGAAACAAACTAACGTAACCCGAGTTTTAGAAGACATACATCAAAACTTTTAGGTATACCCAAAGATTATATAATCAAGAAACTGTATACCAAAAATGATATCGATTCAATCACTTAAAACACTCATACCTAATGAATTCGAGTTCTTAAATAATAAGTATTACCATCCGGAAGATGTTTAAGGAATTATTATTATTAAAATGAAAACGCTTTTCCTGTTGACTTACATACCAAAAAATTCGACCATATCGCTATTAAACGATTTTGCCACTTTCTCGCTGAACAACCCCACATTTATTTAATTTTTCCTCCTCCTCCTCCTCCTCCGTGGAAAAGGAGGTGGAGGGAAACCCTCTTCGGCGTATAATATAATCCCTGCTTAATTGCTGCCCGCTTTTGGGACATAACCAGTGACAACCCTGCCAAAAGCAACAACAAACCAAACACAGGAACGCATTCTCTGTTAGTACAAACCTCACCCCACCCCACACCACACCACCCCTCCCTTAACCCTCCCCATCACAACCCCCGCCACTGTCGTCGTCGTCGCTTGTTTTGTTTGCCTGTGTGAGCCGTGAGCCTTTGGCCCTTTATTTTATTGCCTCTCGTCGTGGCTGCCAAACGGATACAGATACAGCTACATAGGCACGGACACGGACACGTACACATATACACAATACACACACACACACACACAGGCCGAAACAGAGATGGAGACACCGAAAGATACGGGAAACGGGGCGGACGCGCGAAAGAGAGGCCAGGCAGAGGCAGGCAGGCAGGCACAAGTCTCGGCTGTCTCGGGCCCGAGAGATACAGAAAACGTTGATTATTAATTATGAGACGCTAAGGCCGATAACTGTGGGCTAGTTCACCATTTATCCATTCCCCCCCTCAACCACAACACCACGAAAAATTGGGGGGGTGGGGAAAGAGCATTCGCATAAAAGTAGTTCACCGTTTGTATTCTGTTCTTGGGGGCTTGCTTGAACCTCATGGATTTCAATTAGCCATTCAATAGTTTATGGAAACAATGTTTATTAACAATTTTCAGAGTTTAGAGAGCCATTACTTATTTAAAAAAATATGTTGAAATATAATATACATATTTTATTTATGGAAATAATGTTCTTATATTCTTATTCTTATTATATTCTTTATATTTGCATCTTTAAAATATCTTAAATAAGAATATCTTCAACAAAGCTAAAGCACAAAAATGGAAGCCCTAGAAAGTTTTTTCATTTGACTTTTATTTTTATTTTATTTTCTTATTTTCCTTAAAGGGATTGCGGGGGGTTTTGGTCATTTCTTAGTCCACTGGATTAGCAGGAGTAACCCAACACCTAAAAAAAAATTAAAATAAATAAAAAATACACAGAAATGCAAGAAGGAAGCAGCGGCAAACAGAAAAAACCGAAGAAATAAGCGTGCAAAATCCATTTAAGTTGTACAACTTCAGTTTTGCTTTTTTTTTGTTCGTTTTCTTGGGGCGACGGGAGCGAGGAGAGACACCGATTGCACTTCTTCTTCTTCTTCTTCTGTTTCTTCCTCTTTGGTAGAAAACACAAAAAACACACAAAGCCAATGGCAAAGACAACAAGCAAACGTAAGGCGGGCAAAGGCAAAAGACAAAAGACAAAAGTCAGAGAAACGACGCCGAGAGCTCAAGCAACATTTGATTGTCGGCCCCGTGTGCACAGCAAACCAGTATAATTGCACACACAAACACACACACAGATAGATGGGCAGACAGACACAGCCACATGCTGGACAGAAGTCGGGCTCACACCGACACACACATACATACAATGGAGGTCGCAATTTTAGCTTAAATGCAAATGCAAATTAATAAAACACACAACGCCGAAAGTGAACTCAAAATAAATCTTTGAATTACTGTTATTTTTGTTCCTATTCTTATTATTACACTGACCACAGGTGTTGGCCAAGTTGAATACATTTCGATTCGAGTGAAGGGCGCTGCGCTCTCTTTTATTTTCTTTTTTTTTTTTTTTTGACAAACCAGCAAAATTAACAAACAGCAAGAAAAGGAGCTAACTTCAATATGCCAAAGATTTTAAACCCTTTCAATTACAATTGTCAAAAACACCAAGTCTGAGCCAATTTTAAATTAGCGAAAAATCCGTAGTTATCATTTATAATGAGAAAGAAGGATGGAGGGACAGTGTTTAAAAAAAAATAATAATAATCAAATGGGAAGCTAAAAACCTACACACACACACATGCGGACACACACGCCGAACAGTGAGGGGGGGAAGAAAGACACACAAAAAAAAATATGTTGTTCGCTCATTTGTTTTTGTTTTGCCTCTGTGTTTTTGACCTCGTCGTCGCGTCTCTCTTTTTTTTGGGGCGCGCGCTCTCTTTGGCGCTCTGGCTTCCGCCCCGTGCTTGTGCGTGCAAAGAGAGGAGTGGCGGTGGGGGGTATTTGACTTGTGGGACACGGGCAGCGACGCTGGCTGAGACGTTGGCGTCGTCATTGTTGCGCGGCCGTTTAACTTTGTGTGCCGGTGTGTGTGTGAGTTTGTGTGTGTGCCATGGTCTCATTTCAAGATAATCGTCACACGAATGAGTTGCCCGCTCCTTCTCCTCCCCTTCTACTGCTGCTGCTACTTCTTCGCTCTGCCTGCCTCCTTTTCCACTTCCCCTTCTTCTGACGTTCCATGTTATTGTAATTTAGCGGTTAGCTTTGCTGTTGTTGTTGTCATAGTTTTTATGTTTTTTTTTTTCAGCCGCTTAATGTTATTAGTTTTGTTTCTTTTTTTTCTCTCTCGTTGTTTGCTTTTATTGAAATTGTATTTAACCCATTTTAAAAGCGTGTGTGTCAACAGGTTTTGACCCAAATGCGAAAAAAATAAAATAAAGGTGCAAAGGTAGAAAACAAAATCCATAAATAGGATATGCCAATAAATGTTCAATTATTTCAGGGAAATTCCATTGGAATTTTAAAAATAGTGTCATCAAATTTGGATAAAAACAAAATAATTAAAATATTTAAAAAATTCTATAAGATCCTTTAACAGGGGAACTTCCCGTAAAAACATGAAATACAAAAAATACTAATGAAAAAATTACTAATGAAAAAAAAATACTAATGAAAAAAATACTAAAGAAAAAAGAAATCCCCTGAAGAAAGCGAAAGAGCTGATAATACTTTCCCATAACGAAGATTTCGGTGAGATTGAGCGTTATGCCATTTGTGTTTGCCTTTTGAATTATCAAGAGATATTTTCCGTTTCCCCGTTTTAGTTTTTTTTTCTGTCTTTATTCCATTCCAACCTCCAAAACTTAACCAAGCTGATCTTGAGAAATCCCAGACGCAATATAAAAAAAAACCAAACGAGAAAAAAGAAAATCGAAAACAAAAACACTCGCTCAATGCGAGAAAAATTTAATTTGTTTATGTTTAAACGCAATTACACAGATACATACACATAAAGATGCCTACACACATACAGACAGACAAGCGGGGCAAACAGTGGAATTTATTCGAAAATTTTGTTGTTATTTCTGGTGTACTTTTGCAATAACGAAATCAAAATTGACAAAAGCAACAAAAGGGGCGGCTCAGTGGTGTCAGCTAAGCAGTTTCCTAGCTAATTTCAGGCTAAAAACTATAAAAAAAATTAAATAAATATAAATATTATAAGTTTTGATGAAATTTTAATTATTTTTATTATTTCATTAAAATTGTTTTTATATATATATTTTTTATATTTTAGTGGCGAGAGTTGGCAGCACTGTTGCCGCTCTCGTTGTCTTTGCTGAACTTCCGGCATTTTCTTGCTCATCAGAAATTGTTGTTACTTTTGTTGTTGTTATTTTGTTATTGTTAACACGACACACGTATTGCAACAAAGTTGGAAATGCGTTTTGCGCAAAACCTGTTAGGAATTCACCACCCAAAGGCAGAGCCGGGAGGGGGAAAGTGTCGGCTGGAAATTAAGGAAAATGAGAAACATAATTAGAGGCAAAATACTAATCATACAAGGCTCATAGAGTTTGCACTCAAAGAAATACGTTTGAATCCTTATTTAATTAATTATTATTATTAGAAAAAAGGTAATTAATTGATAAATGTTTATTGTATTTTTGGTTGATGGATTGATCATTCGAATCCCCTTTTTTAAATTCAATTTTAAAATGCGAGTCTCGCTGTGTAAATTGTTCATTACTAGCGGGGCCCAGAGATATCATCAAACGAAAATATGCCAAGAATTTTTCCCTAATGGAGGAAGGAGTTGAAGTAACTCTCGAAAAGCAGGGAAAAGGCGAGACAAAGGCGAGAAGCAAGGGCTTGGAGGAGGAGCTGTTGTGGAAACCAATAAAAATCAGTCGAATAACGCATTTAAAGACACTCAAAAAGCTGAAACAGAAGACCATTAAATGTTTTCTTCACGGCACTAAAACCTAAGACCGAGTGAATCGGGCACACTGAGCATTTCGTGTTACAGTTTCAATTTAAAAGGAAAAACATTTCCCACAAGCAACGCCCCTCATCATCAATTTCTAAATGCAAAACCGCAATAAAAAAAAATAAATAAAAAATAAGGAAAAGCAAAAACTATACAAGAACTTGAATGCTCTGCGGTTTTAAGTATTTAGCCAATTTTATTCAACAAACAACAGACTTAAAGTTAACCAATTATGCATATTATTTGAATAAACACAAGCAGAAAACCTCAAAGTGAATACCCTTTCTTTTATTTTGTTGGAAGCTACATTATTGCCAAATAAACAATAAAGAAAAAATTCCCTCAATTTAAATTTCAAATTCTTACTTTCTATCTTAAACATTGGGTATCTTTCGTCACCTGGCTGCTAACCTGGCCTTAGTTTCTGCACATCTCTTTGGCAAGGGCATTCGTTACGCGAGCAAAGCGTACCCTGGAAACTCTCCCTCTCCCTCTCCCTCCTTTCTATGCCACTGAAGCCCAAAATCGAAGCCGACAAACTTGTGTCGCGTGCGCGGGAGTGAGATAGCCAGAGCGAGGGCAGAAAGCCATCGCACAGCTAGACGGGGAGGTGGAGGAGAGTGGGAGAGGTAGAGGGAGAGGGAGAGAGTGAGCTCTCGCCATCCGGCTGAGGGGGAGGCAGAATGGCAAAAGCAACAAAGAAGACAGCAGCAGAAGCAACAACGACGACGACGGCGCACGTGTAACCGTAAAAAGAGTGAAATAGTAAGGGGGTGGGGTGGGGTGGGCAGGCGGCTGAGTGAGTTATGCTGGTGTGCGCGTCCCAGGCCTGTATCCTATGTATGTATGGGTGTGTCGAGTGCGTGCGTGTGTATTTACTTTGCAAAATAACCACCCAACTAAGATGGTTGACAAGATAATTGTTGCCCTCTGTCTGTGTGTCTGTGTCTCTCTCTCCCTCTTTCGCTGGAAATTGGAAAAGGCCAAAGATATTAGATTTCACCAGTTAAAAAAAATAAGAAAAAACTGTAAGTGGAAGTCCATTCTGGAAGTGGAAGTATCTGTAATTATGTAACTGGAAATTGAAATGGAAAGAGGGGTTCCAACGCAACGCCTTTGGATACCCAAAAGCCAGCACCTGTGGACTCGAACTCGAACTGCGATTAACCGCCGACCAAAATATTTTGACTCAGCACTTTAAACCCCAATGTCAGAGAGATAGACGGACGACAAGCACCGACACAACCGAAAATCGAGAAACCGAAACTGAAACCGAAACACAAAACTCGCACAAACATCGCGCGCAGTTCACTCGAACAATAAATATACGTACATATATATTTTTTTCTGTGGGGCATTAGCCTCTAGATATTTGTTTGATATGCGCTTTAAAGGTTGGCATTATTCAAGGTTGTGTTTATTTCGGCCGCAAAATTATTTGGGGCATTGTCCGCTTGCGACCATGATTATGATGATGGGTTAATCCCCTTAACCTCCCCTTAGCCACCGCTTTTCTTATCTTTCAAAGATAATTTTGCCACGTTTAGAAAAAAACATGGTAGAAAAGCCTTGGCAATGGATTTTTCCAAAAACATTTTGAAGCTTTCTCCAAGCCGGGGACACTTTCTTCGAGGCATTTTGCTGTATTTCTAAGTGGTTCGGGGAATATTTTGGGGGAATGTCTATATTTTATAGTTATATTAAATCTATTAAATAAGTTTCCTAAATAATAAAGTTATACGTTAAAGTTCTTAATTAACTCTTAAAGATTTCAGTAGAATTCTAAATTCTAATTCTATTTCTAAGTGGTTCGGGGAATATTTTGGGGGAATGTCTATATTTTATAGTTATATTAAATCTATAAAATAAGGTTCCTAAATAATAAAGTAATTCAAAAAAGTTCTTAGTTAACTCTAAAAGATTTCAGTAGAATTCTAAAGAAAAAAAAAAAGAATGATATGTGGTATGGTGACGTGACCATCAATCAATTTGTATTTCGTTTTGGATCGCCGGCAATGCAACCACAACACAAAGAAAAAAATGGAGAAACACTCAGTTTGAGTTTAAATTTCAGTTTTTGATGTTGGGTTTCTTCTTTGCCGCTTCGCTTTGTGCCTTCTCTCTTCCCCCGGACAATTTCATCAATGTCTTTGCCTGAGATACTGAGATACATTGGCTACCTCTGGCCTGTATCTGTATCTGTATCTGTAGCTGTGTATCTATGGCGGCGGTCAAGGCAATAGAAGTTCGACAATGGTCGTCAATCACAGCAAACGTGGTTTAGCCTCGATTTATATCAAACGATTTGTGTCAAATTAGAAAATGATTTAAAAAATTAAATAAGGAACTAGGATCTGTAATAAAAGAGATAAAAAACAACGAAGAATCTTCATGGGCATCGAAAAACTCAAAACCTGAAATTTTAGGCATTTTTGCCAGGTTTCGGAGGCCATTTTTTAGTTTTTAAAATTGATAAAACCATTTAAAGTTTAAAATAAATCTATGGGCATAATGTCATCATTAGTTTAATAATAAATAAATTAAAAAATAAATTAAAAAATGCAACTTAATTAAAAAAAGACAAATAAAAATAATAATAATAATAATAATAAATAAAATACAAATAAATGTAATATATGTAAATAACTAATAAGTAAAATATATAACTTTTTTTAAAATTTATTTTCCATTCCTCTTTTTATTAAAAAACTGTAAAAATTACAAAATTTTTTGAATATTTTGTACACTTTATAGATTCTCCTATTTTTTTAAGCACAGTTTTCTCCTTTTTTCCTAATTGCACTTTTTTAAAAAAAATCCCCAGAAATAAAAAAAATGAAATGAAAAGTGCACAAAGAAATTCACAGCCATATTTGATAGTGTACATATGTATGTACATATGTATGTATGTACACACATATCAGTTTTGTGCGGCGTAGCATACATTTTCAATGTCACGTATTGCCGTTCAATTTCTGTAACAAACACACACATAGACAGGCACACTCACACTCACTCACACTCGCTCAGACAGACAAAAGAGAGCGCGCCTCGCGTCGTCTTCATCAGCAGCAACTTAATTATTAAATTAAATGCGCTAAATGGCAGCACACGCAAGTGCCAATAAAACAAAATACGAAAAAAATGGAGAGTGAAAAGATCGGTGGAACGGGAAACAGGGAACGGGAAACGGTAAACAGGGAATGGTGTGCATGAAGGAGAGGGTGTGAAGTTAGCGGGCGCCACATGCCTGCCGCCGCCGCTTACAACCTTGTCCGTTAAGAGGCCGCGCGCGGTCAGCGTCGCTGCCGGCGTTATTGGGGCTTCAACACTTTACTCCGAAAATCCACTCCCACATGCCAATTCAGCAGACGCCCCGCTATCCCGCGCTCTCCTTTGCTCTCCTCTTCTCTTCCTTTGAATATTTTATGAGCGCCGTTTGTCGGAGACTCTTTAGGGGGAATTTTTTTTTTTAATTTTTAGTTAAGCCTTGCTATAAATTCACAAATATTGTTAATAGAAAAGAAGCCAAATTGATTTGCAACAAATTCAAAGGCGCTGTGTCATTTTTGCACACACACACACATAGCAATCCCCTCGTTACGCCCATGAACAGAAGCAGAAAACCCTTCGGAAATCAAATAAAATTGTCAGGCCGAGCGACACGCTCTCGACTTCTCTTCTCTTTTACTTTTGTCTGCCGCTGCTTCTGCTCTCTCTTTAGCGGGGCTCTCTCTCTCTTCGCCTGATTATGCGCTGTTTCCCCTGCTCTTTTCGCGGCTCTCGTGGCCGTTTAATTTTCTTGGCTTGGCTTGGCTTGGCTCGGCTTGGCTTTGAGTGACTGACTTCTTGGCATCTTCAACGCTTTTTTATGGCTTTAATGGCCATAAAGCCGCTTTGGCCGCCAGCTGTTGTTGGCCAAAAGCAACAGCAGCAGCAGTGGCTAAATGGCAACATATGCACAGAGTTACAAACTTACAAGACGTCGTCGGCTTTAATGCAAGCCTATAACCGCTCACACATATGCAACGGCAGCGCAGGTATGCACACACACACACACACACACGCGCATATGTGAGGCGAATCGGAGGGCGCAAAGGCAACGAAAAAAAAAAAAAACCAAACGTAAAAAGCGCGCGCGAATACAGGTCGACGCTCGGTTGCTTCGGATAGCGGCAGCGCAGTCAGCGTCGACATCGACGCCGGCATCAGCGTAAGCGTCCATTGCTTATGATTTTCGGAAATTCCATTTCTGTCGGCAATTAAGCGAACAGAGAGAGAGACAGAGAGGGGGGAAATATGCCCAGGGAAAATGGAAAATGCTAAAGATAAGCCGTAGCCATCGGTCAGAGTTTTAAGGGGCGCCGATTTAATTTCAATTATGTAACATACATACATAAATACAAATACATACAAATACATACAAATAAATACATAAGTACACCCAAATTCACCCATTTTACAAAGGCAAATTGCTAAAACAAATACTAAACTAATTTTTACCGTTACTAACTCTTAGCAAAAGCAAATTAAGTTTAAGGGTTAAACTTTAACCCTTAAAAATGTCTATCTTGTTGATAACAGCATGTTTCTCTTATTTCTTTGGGTTTCTAAGCACGTCACCTGCTGTGACGTCACAAATGGCTTATCAATTTGGCGCCTGTTGTTGTTTTTTTGTTTTTTTTTTATTTGCTATCTGCATATCAAAATCGAACAACAGCAAAATCAAAGCCAGATGTCGTCGCCTTTATTTTGGTGATTTTTATATGCTTCTTCCTTTTTGATGTTGTTCTTGTTACTGTTGTTGCTGTGCTGCTTTTCGCTTCGTTTCAAAGTCAAATAAATAAAAGAGTGAAGAGGTTAAGAGAGGGAGACAGAAAGAGAGAGGGAGAGAAGAGCGAACAACAGGTTTAAACTACGCAAGTGAAGCAAATAAAAAAAATAAAATAAAACTACAAATAACAGAAGCAACGCGAAAAAATGGAAATCTCTGCGGAGTATCTATGTATCTCCCTCTCTCTTTCTCTCTGTCTGAAAGATTTCGATTCCGATTCCGATTCCGTTTTGTAAATTCCATACGTTATTGCCAAACGTAAACAAACTTGACACTCAAGTGGAGCATTCCGTAAAACAACAACAACAACGACGGCAACGACGAAGCTAGCCCCATAAAAAAAAAATCAGGAAGAGCTAGAAAAAAGAAACCAGCACGCTGCTAATACATTATGTACACCCTTAAATCTATAATTAGCCACAACGTACCACAATCAGCGCGAAAACAAAGTCCACGCGCTTCTAAAAAAATTATGGCAAAGAAAAAGAAAACGAAACCTTGAACCATATTTGGGTTTGCAAACAATATGGGCGAAAAGCAACAGCAACAAGGCAGAATTATTATTTGGCCTTGTTTGTAAATTAATTTATTGAATAATCCGACCTTACTGTTTATTGTAGGTTCTAAAATCTAATAAATACGTTATGCTGCCTTACGTTTCTTAAATCAAAATCAAATCGTGCCAAATCAAAAACAAATAACAAAGAAAACTGCACTTACTGCACACTCACACGACCAAAACAAAAACGAAAACAAAAAAAATACATACAAACATACGTAAATGCGGGCCAACATATACACACACATAGACAGACTTGACAATACGTCGTCGACGCTGCTCGGTGATTATGCGATAAGTTAAGTTGTGCGAGCGAGAGGGGCCGACAGATGCAGCGAGCAAAAAAAAAAAGAGGGAGAGGCACGAAACTTTGAGTTTGACTTCGACTCTTTTGGTTCGACTTCGAGTGATTGTACTCTTGTTGTTGTTGTTGTTGTTGTTGTTGTTGTATTTATATTTCTCGATCACAGGCCACACAAAACCAACAACAACAACAAGAGATGACGAACGAGCAGCAGCAATAGCAGAAGAAGAAGACGAAGACGATGCCATAGAAGAAGCAGAAGAATGCCCTTGGGGCAGCAGTTGCTGCTGCTTTTTTTTTTTTTTTTTTTTTTTTTGGTAGCTAAATATTTGAAGGCTTTTTGAGGTTAAATAATGCTGTTTATGTAGTAAATACATATGTACATACATATATTTACTAATACTCCTGGAAAATGTCAAGCGTTTTTTCCCTTTTGTTCCCCACCGCCGCCGCCATTTGCCTTTTCGGCCCAATTGAAAGGAAAGCGTTTGGATGATTGGATACTGCACAAGTGGTATCGGAATTAGCCAGAGTCGCACATACGCTTTGAATGCGGCTCATCCCACTCAATGAGGCCCCCCCTTCTCAGCTAACACCCGCGCCAGTGCCACGCTCAGTGTAATTACCGTTAACCGAACTAAGCATTGTCTTTGGCCGGCCCTCTGTAACGTAACTGTAACTGTAACTAGCGCGCTTTCTCCGCTCTGCTCTGCTCAGCTCGTTCACTGTCCGTTTTCGGGCGAGTTACTTACTACTGGTACAGTACAAAAACAGTGATAACTCGAAGGCTAAAATTTATTTTAATTACTATTAGATAATATACCTAATATTATGTGATGTCAATAAAAAAAACTGTATATATACCAAAATACAATAGATAAGTTTACGGTGCATACATTTTTTGCATTTATTTTTTCCCTCTATATTTAGTGAGCACTGTATGGCAAACGGTGTAGAATACACGAGTATGGGTAAGAGTGAGTGTGAGGCATGAATGGAGTGCGAAAGAAGGAGAGGCATGGACGGCCATTGCTTCGGGTTGGCAACTCGACTAAGACTAGGCCGATGGCCCAGCAATGTTGTGCACCCCCTCCGCTACCGACACATCTTTTTCCCATTGCAGCACACCCCCCTCCCCCACCCGGATGAGACGGAAATCCCGATGAAGAGACGGATAAAGGGGGGACGAAGAAAAAGAAAACAAACTGTTGGCGGCTGCTTTTTCAGCAGCGAGTTGTGTGAGCGAGAGCGAGAGAGGTAACGAAGCGAAGCAAGAGGGGGAGGCAAGGCCGCAATTAATTACAAACTTACCCAGCTGTCCCCACACGTTGCCCCCGCCCGCCCAACAACAACAGCAGCAGCAGCACTCGGTGTGCGCCTCTGCCTCTTCGCTTCTCCTTTGTGTCTGTGTATGCGAAAAGTGGCACGTATCAATGTTGAAAGCATAAAAACACAAAGAGACCCAAAAGAGTCGAGTCGAGTCGCCGTCGCTGTCGCTGTCACTGTTGCTGTGCTGTTGTTGGTGTTGCCGTCTCGCGCAGTTGGGAGACAAGAGAGAAATGCAAATGCCTACCGTTACGTTAGTTGGACCTTACGTTAATGCCTCGCGTTACCCTTTTTCAATTTATTTTTTGTCCTGTTTCTTTTTTTGGTTTGACCAAACAACAAACGTGTCATAATGTAAAAGCAACAACAACAACAACCACCTAAAATTGCAATCGTTTGTATGAATATTAACATGTATACAGATGTGTGTAGGGATGTAAGATATATGTACATATGTACGAACTTTGTACTAGAGTCAAAAAAAGGAAGCAACAACAAAAAATCTAACAATGCTCCAAGCACAAAAGTCATTTCTTAAATGCAGCCAAATTGACACATATGTACATACATACATACATACTTATTTATGAAGGATATGTACATACATACATATGTACATTCAAACATACCGACAAACATGCGCAGGCTGATTCTGCTGACGACGCTAAGGCGGCATTTATCGCTCCAAAAAAAGCAGGGGGAGTGTGCGAGTGCGAGTGTGCGAGGGGGAAGCCCACAGGGGGCAACGGCGCAGGGGCAGCGCGAGGGGGTGGTGTATTGGGAGTCATTGATTTTCGTTTATGAGCTTGAAGCCCGCAGAGCAGGCGACGCTCTCACTTTTTATACGTTCATTCACACGCGGCACAGTGGGCCAAAGCGTGAAAACAGATATTACTTTAAAAATGTAATTAATAAATATATATTTTTTTATTTATTGGCAAAATACATATAATATATTGGCTTATGGGAAAAATGATTTAAGAAAATTGATTCATTCAACCATATTCTGCATTCCCCATCGCCAATTAACAGAAACACAGAATCCAACAGTAAATTCTGGCCCAAAAAGAAGAAAAAAGGGAACAAGAAAAGGAAAATGGCTGATCTTCACGCACCTTGTTGTTGCGCTTTCGTTGTCTCATCCTTGATGACATAATCCGAGATGGAAGCTAGCTGCACTTGTCTAAAACACTCTCTGTTTCACTCGCACACTATTTGCTCTGTCGCTTAAAAAGCGCGCACGCACACACACACACACACACACACAAAATAAAATAAAAAATCGATCACAACTCGAGCGGAGGTTCTCCTACTTTTATCCCGGATTTTCCACGATAATCCGGTTGCGAACACTACGGAAAGCTGGGTTTTCACGGCCGCGCACAGAGTCCGCTATTATATTGCCAATTAGACAATTTTTCCGGCCTTTTTCCCGCTCTCCGCGCTTTTTTCGATCGCGCTACGCGTTTTCCAACCGAACAATGCGATCGCGAATGCAAACTGAAAAGGAATTAGAGGACATACTTGGGGCATTGCGAAAAAAGCGGGACTTTTGGCGGGAAACTGTGAGGTGGGACGATATTGGGAAAACTCCAACGATGCCAATAAATGATATATACGATATATGTAGTTGTCAGATTTTTTTTAAATTTAATTATAAATTCTAAAATAATACAAAATGATCATGTCTTGAATTAGGTGAAAATATATTAAAAACAGGCAAAGTTATATACAATTATTAATGAGACGGGCGGATAGACCGAGAGATAGACGGATTTGGCTGGACCGACAAAGCCAGCCATGATGATCAAGAATATATATCCTTTATTTCCATTAAAAATAGATTTCAGCCCACAGTGCTCTCGGCTTCAAGTGGCACAATGCAAAGAGCGGCGTCGACGAAGCTAGAGAGAGAGAGAGAGAAAGAGAGCATAAAAGAGCGCCACTAGATGAGTGTTGCAATGGTGGGGGGAATAAGAGGGGAAGAGTCTTGTAGAGATTGAAATGGGAACTTAAATATGTTATTGATAATTAAAGCGGCGTGTTACTCACTCCATCTCACTCTTCCAAATGCAGTTCGCATTTAAAGAAGTTTCATTTTCACTGCTTAAGCAGATTTCATTCCTTTTTACCTTGTTGCTGTTGTTGTTGTTGCTTCTATTAGCAAATGTGTTTGTGGAGTGTGCGATTTACGTTTACCTGCGAAATAAACGCCAAAAGCGCGTGCCTTCGCTAATCGCGGGCGGCGAAAGAATTAAAAGCCGTGCCGAAACGGGGTAACAAAAAAAAAACATCTCAAACGCACGGCGCTGATTTCGCTGCCGCAGGTAGCAGCGTGTGCGTCACATCTATGCATGTGTGTGTGTGTCCGCTTCGGTTTTTATTTACTTTGTTCTGCTTTTTTCCCTTTCTTCTTCTCGCTGTTTTGGGTTCTTCTGTTATCGGACAGCAAATTGAAAGCAATAAATACTTAATTGTTAGCTTTTTCTGGCTGTTGTTTTTGGTCGTTTCCCTAGTGTTGTTGTTGTTGTTGTTGTTGCTGCCCCCACTTAATTACGTAATTCAAATTTATCTACTGGCGACTTGTAAGGAAATAACAAAAGAGCGCGCCAAAAAGGTGAAGCAGCGTGCAAAGGAAAATGAGAGAGCAAGAACGGGGAATAAAGGAAGTTGCCGAAAAGAAAGTAAATCGAGATAATCTTTACAATCGTATTAATGTTTATGTATATAAAATTACAAAACTATTAGATAGATAATATACGAAATAAGATTATTTATTTATGTAAATAAGGTTAATTTTTACCCATAGAAGGTATTTCCCCATCAGCAGCTGTGAATCATTCAGTGTTTCCCGTTCGGGGAGTTTTTCGGGTTCAAATTAATAAAAAAAAAAATGAATTATTTTTTTCCGTTAAACATTTTGCAAAAACAAACAATTTTTCGAATGAAGCGTCGTCGTAAATATCAACAACAGCAATCCACAGCCACCTCATCATCATCATCATCATCATCATCATAATGATAAACAAAGATCTGCACTTGCTCTCTTTTCACACTCTGTTTCTCTCTGTCTAGCTCTCTTTGTTTGCGACCAAATTTGCATTGTATCTTTGTGCTCGCTTACACACACACACACACACTTGCATACTCAGCCAAAGGCAGACAGACAGACAGACTGACACACGTTTAATGACAGACGAACACGGCGAATATTGAGCTGCCAAAACTGACCTCACTGTTGTTGGAACATTCTAAAAACTGTAAATTGAGTTGAACTTGTTGCAGGAGGCGGGGGAACTAAGGAAGGAGCTAAAGAGAAGCGGCGTTGGCTTTGACACTGATTTTGGTTTTACTTTTAATTTGATTTTGTTTTGATTTTCGACGGGTTTGGTGGCTTTTGTTTTGATATTTATATAAAGAAATGATTTGTACATGAATTTAATTGTTAAAGAATAAACTAAAGGCTATTCAAATTAAATGAATTAAAGATAACTTTTTGCGAGGAAGTATTTGTGTTTTCTCTTTGCGTTTCTCAATCTCGCCAAAAGTCACTTCGCTGTCGCTTTACTTTGCTTTCGTGTGTGTGTGTTTTTTTTTTGTAACATAATGAAGAGGCAGCAGCAGCAACAACTATTCAAATTATGCTCGCACGCCCACAAAGCTAAAGCAACAACAACAACAACACAAGCACAGAAAAGCAACAAAAACACCACCCACTGACCAGCGTTTTGCTTCCGTTACACGAATGGCAGTGGTAAGAGCGTGGAAATTCAGAGCAAAGCAAATTCTCTCTTTCTTTGCGCAAATACTACTTCGTTTTTGCGCAGAGTGAGAGAAAGAGCGAGAGCGAGAGAGAGAGAGCCATTCGGACGCCTTCGGCTCGGCTCGGCTCTCGGCTGGGCTATAAATACGGGTGCACGCGGGCATTCGGAAATTTTTTTCCATTCTCTTTTTGACGCTACACCGCACCGCTTCGCTGCGGAAAACGGAAAAAGTCGTAACTGGAAACTGAGTACCGGGATTTCCCCCAACGAAAATTCGAAGCGGCGTGTAGTTGTTGGTGAACAAACTGAAATACAAAAAAAGAAGAAAATAAAATAAGCGCCGGTTAAGAACAGTTCGGTTTCAAAAGTGCAAAACAAAACAAAACAAAGCCAAGAACAACTGCATTGTGTTTGGACGCATTATTCCGTGTGTATTTAATATTCTCAATTCTAACGGTGAACTTGCAACCACGCGCTTCCATCTAAGCTCGCCGCCGCCCCACCCTCCCTCGCACCCTCAACAGGCGGCTCGCCAAAACGGAAATTTGAAACAAAAAACCAAAAACTCAATTAAATGTGAAACCTCATTTGTTAATAATAATTACCCCCACCCCCTAACAAACAACAACAACTCTGCAATTTTTGTGTGCCTAAACAAACAAAGAAGTTAAATAACAAATAAGAAAAGAACTAGCAATTTTTTGTTAAATTTTTTTATTGTTAAACAACAAGCAAAAAACACAAGTGCAAAAAAAAAAGAAGCGACCAAAAATTCAAAAGTCCTGGATTATTTTGAATTTTTTTTCTTACATTTAATTGAACAAAGACAAAAGCGGCAGCTCCTCTTCCAAGCTAACGGTAAACAGCAAAGTGAAATCTCACGCAAAATAAAGGAAAAAACAAAAAGCAACAACAACACACACACACACTTAAAAAGCAGAAAAAGCAAAAAGGCAGACAGAATTAGAGGAAGAAGCAGCAAGTGCAAGAGAGAAAGAGCTGTAAAAAGAGAGCGGCTCACAGGAGAAGCGTGCTTGTATGTGTGCGTGTGTGACTTCCTTATTTTGAGAAAAAAAAAAAAACGTCACAAAAACTTTTGAAAATTATTAAAAAGTATAAATCATAGAAGACCTGGAACTCAGTGTTAAGCTGAACGAACTACAAGCCAGAGAAAAAGGAGCTCAACGAATATATATAAAAATATTTATATATATAGATTTACGCTCCAAACGCGCACAATGACCTTGCCAACAAACACAAATGCGAGCAGCGGCGGCCACAACAGCAGTAACAACACTCAAAACAGCAGCAACAGTAATTGCAGCAACAGCAGCAACAGCAGCAGCAGCAGTGACGAAGATTCAGACATTTTTGGACCGCCCCGCTGCTCACCACCGATTGGTTACCACCACCACCGCTCCCGCGTCCCGATGATCTCACCGAAGCTGCGACAGCGCGAAGAACGCAAGCGCATCCTGCAGCTGTGCGCCCACAAGCTGGAGCGGATCAAGGACTCGGAGGCGAACCTGCGCCGCAGCGTGTGCATTAACAACACCTACTGTCGCCTCACCGATGAGCTGCGTCGCGAGAAACAGATGCGTTACCTGCAGAATTTGCCCAGGTGAGTGTTTTGTTTTTTTTTTGTTGGGCAATTTTTTGAAAAATTCAATCGAAATTTGCTGGGTAAAACGTCAACGAAATTTGAGGAAATTTTTCTTAATCTTTGTAATAATCCCTTGTGATGTTTTTTTTAAGTTTCATAATTTAATCAAAATTTGCAATGTAAAACAGCAACGAAAATTGAGGAAATGTTTATTAATGGAATTTTTTTAGGGAATTTTTATTGAGGAAATTTATTTGAGGAAATTTTCATTGAAGATATAGGATTTTTCATAGGGATTTTTAAAAGAATTTTTAATTCCTTGTAATATTATATAAACTTATGTTTATATTTTAAAAATTAATCAACATTTGCAATGTAAAACAGCAACAAAATTTGAGGAAATTTTTATAAGGGGAATTTTTTAGGGAATTTTTATTGAGGAAATTTATTTGAGGAAATTTTAATTGAAGACATGGGATTTTTCAAAGGGATTTTTAAAAGTGTTTTTAATTCCTTGTGATATTTTATAAAATTATGTTTAGAGAGAGATATACTTGAGATCAGATATAATAAAACCCAATAATATTATATTAATTCTAAAAGGAGGCTATATATATATTAAAAATATGAAATAAAAATAAAAAAAAAATTAAAGGTTTCTACCTATTTTTGTGAATAAATAACAAGGACAAGAAGACTGATTTAATTAAAAAGCAGTTAGGAATATTTATAGTTTTAATTATTAATCCTGAAAGATTAACATTTTCTTTTTAATTTAAAATAATTATAATTCTTTAAAGATTAACACTTTCATTTCTATTTAAAATAACTATTTGAAGACCTTCACTTTTGCAGATTTTAATTGTCTCAAAGCTAAAAAGCTAAAGCAAATTATACTTTGAATAATATTTGCAAACAAATTAAGTTCTTAGAGTTATTTCAAGCTTCCTCTTCCTTCGATGCAGCAGCAGCAGGTTGACGATGATATTTGTAACAATGGCAACGGTGTGTGTGTGTGTGTGTCATGTGAACTGTGAACTTGGGGGGGCGACGCCCACGCGCCGGATGCTTGATTTGTTTTTGCCCTTTAAAGTGCGTGGTGCTGCGTGTACATCAGTTACAAATACAAACATATATATATATCTCTTTATGTGTGTATATCGTTGCGGTTGACTGCCGGGGGCCTTAAAGGCCAAGTGGTGCCACCAAGTGGGCGACTTTGTCGACTCGACGACTCTCTGCTCTTTTCCCAGTTGCGTGGCATTTGCGGCGGCTAAAAACCGAATTCCGAATCCGAATCCGAATCAAAGTCGGAGTTTGGAGCTTGGATGGAGCATCGTTAAAACCGAACGAAGAGTAGAGTTAGTAAAGCTTAATCTGGCTGGGATTTATGGCAAAAGGTGTTGCTACCAACAAGGGATTGTTGACAGATAATAACAAAGGATCAAAAAGGAATCCTAAAGATATCTCAAAAAGTCAAAAATATAAATAGAATATTCAGCATTTCAAGTAATTTGAATATTAAAATGAACTTTGGCTTTTTAGTCATGATTTTTGTATAAATTTGAGAATTGTTATTAACAAATCAACACTTGCCTTGCATCACTTCCACCTTTGTATCTCTGTTATCTGGCTGTTTGTGCTGTTTTCTCTTTTTTTTTTGAAGTAGTCCAAAGTGTGTTCGTTTGGGGGCTTTAAGTGCCAACGAGAGATGATGCAATTGTTGTGTTTGGGGGGGGGGGGCTGCTGCTAACCCAAATGCTAACCAGCATTTTCTATGGCTTCCATAAGGACTTGCTGCCAGCCAGCCAGCCAGCCAGCCATCGTTGTTGTCGTATCTTTTGCCTTTTCCTCTTTGCAATGTTGCAGCAACAATCCAACAGATACAGATACACAGATGCAGTTACAAGCAGCAAACGAACACAGATACGGATACAAGGAAAGCGGCATATTTCATAGCCAGCAGCGGCGATGGCAGCAGCAACAACAACAACAAAAACATTATTCAGGCCAAGCTCAGGCCAAAAACCAAAGAAAAACCAAAACAAAGCAAAGCAAGAAAAAAGCAATGCAAAGCGAGAAGCAAGGCAAAACGAAGCATAGCTAAACGCAGATAGGCAGAGAGACATAAAAACGACACGAAACCAAACTAAAAAAAAAAATAAAAAAAAAACGGTAGGAAAGGGAGCTAGAGGAGGTGGGGGGAAGCATGAAGAGGTACACCAACAACCACAACAACAACAATGGAAAAACTTGTAAGCCTCATTTATGGGGATTTTTCCAAGAGCCATTGGGAAAAGGGCCAGAAAATCCAAGAAAAATCCAAATGGATAATTAGCGTTGTTTAATTGCCATTCAAAATGTAATTACAAATATTTAAAGATTGTGTACAGATTTGAGATACAAATTGGTTAGATACATATCTCACACAGTTCATGAAAAGTAAAATAGGAGTTGATTTCAGCAGAGGAAATAAAATAAAATTCAACATTATTAAGCAACGAATAAATATCCAATTGATTTGCCTAATATATGCAATATATTCATCATCATACACAACACAACACACAGCCTTGTCGATAACTAATTGATAACCAATAGATAACCAGCCAGCCTTGTCGATAACTAATTGATAACCAACCGATAACAGCAAACATTCCACTTAATCAATCAAAAAAAGAAAAGAGATCAACAACAATAACAACAACACAATACAGGAACATAAATGCACACACGCTTTAACAACAACAACAACAACAACAACAACAACAATACACCAACAAAAGCAACAACAAGAGCAACAAAAGCAACAACAAGAGCAACAACCTTCGAACAGAAAAAACAAAACAAAAAAAAAAACGGAATGAAAATGGGGGAAAAAAATCAACAAAAAGAAATCAAAGCCAGCAAATAGGAATTTTATATATATATATTTGAGCTTTTTTTTTTAAATTTATTTATACAAACTGACAAATGCGCGTCTCGTTTTTTTTTTTGGCCTGTCTCTGATTTTTTTTTTTACATTTTTGTATGTGTGTGCGCTAAAAAAATAAAGAAAAAATAGCGCTCGTTGAAATAATCACGTTCCACTTGCAACAAAAACAAAAAAAAAAGCAACAACAGACGGCAAGCGATGATAGCCAAAGTGCCCATTGTTGTTGTTGTTGTTGTTGTTGCTGCTGCTGCTTGTGTGCACCTCGGCTACAACAAGAAAAAACAACAACAACAACACCAACAACACCAACAACATCATCATCAGTGCACTAAACCTTCAGACATACACACACACACATATATACTTGGAGACGAGTATCTGTGTGTTGTATCATTATTTTCAGTCTTTTCCACACGTTCGCGCTGCGTCTGCTGCTTTTTTTTTAACTTCTTACTTGCTGCTCCATTTTATAGTTGCATTTATACATATAGAAATATATATGTACATATATATTTTAACTTCTGAAAACATTTGTCAGACATTTAAAAGAACATCAAAATCATGGCTAAGCAAGCCATTTTTATACAAACGTTTTTGCAGCTTGAATGAATAAAATGAATGGAATAAATCTATTAAGCTAAGATGGTAAAAATATGGCTTAAATTAAAAGTAAAGGAATTGAAAGATATATATTTTTTGTGTCCACAAGATACATAAGTTCATTTGCAGAATATAACCATATTTTTAGAGATGGAAAAGGGGGGGCGAATCGTATTATGCAAATGTGTTTAATTGGCTGAAATAAAAGGGGATTAAATGTTGTATATTTTGCTATTTGTTTTTTTTTCCCTTGATTTTTTCTTACATTTTCTTAACAGTTTTCATATATTTTTTGCCCACCTGCTCTCTTGGAATAATCTATTTATCTGTCTATCGGGCTTACTTTTTTGCTTTCTTTTACTTTACTCTTTCGCTTTGCTTTTCTTTGCTTTCATCGCGACTTTTGAAGGAGAGAAAACAAACAAATGAACAAATGAACAAATGAAAATGAAATAAACAAACGAAGAAACAAACAAATAATGAACAATTCGACATGCCGTTATACGATTTGCTTTGTGTTCATTGCAAAGAGTTAATTCATCGCCGATTTTTCTTTTGGCCAAAGTTGCTGTGTGTTTCCGTTTTGTGTGTTTGCTGCTGCCTTTGCTTTGTTGCTTTGCTGCTTTTGGCCATTTCCATTGCGTTTGCTTTTGCCTGACACGTTTTCTCTGGAATATACATACATACAGACATTGTGTACTATTTGTATGTGTGGTGGTACTACTTTATGCTTATGTGCTTATTATTACTCGCAGGCTTTTCCTGTAGTTGCAATCGATAATTTAATTACAACGAAAATATGTTAAACGGTGAAATTGAAATGAGATATAATATGGTTATATAGCGATAACTTATCGCTTATCGAGACTATTGTTGTGGCAATCAAATTGCTCGATTGCTTGCTCTCCTTATCTGCCCTGCCCTCTCTTTAGATTCAAGATTTTTTAAATACAAAAATTATTTAAATTCAAAGAATAAGCAAAACAATAATGTTGTCAAAACAACAACAATTTTGTTTAAATTTCAATTTGGTTTTATTTTGCAATCTGTATCTGAGTATCTGAATCTGAATAAGCTGGTGGCGTCGTCGGTAGTTTGGAAGTTTATCTATCTGCACAATATCCATGCTGTGCTGCTGCTGCTCATTGCTTATGCATCCGCTCGCTGAAATGAAATCCATACAAATTGCTGCTGCTGCTGTTGCTGCTTTTTTATGCATTTTAAACACTCTCGACATTACGAAAAAGCTACACTCGCTGCCACTCACTCTTAACCAGCACCAGCACCAGCACCACTGCCATCAGCAAAAGCAACAGCAGCAACAATAACAGGAGAAACTACAACAACAGCAACAACTACAATTGTCTAGTATAAAATGAGAAAAAAGAAAAGAAAAGAAAAGAAAAGAAAACCAGCAACGACTAATAGCAACAACTGGCAGCAACTTGCAGCAAGGCAACAGTTATAACAATACAAGGAGAAACTATAACACAACATTAGCCATAACTAACAATAGGGACAGAAAATACAACAAGAACATTAAAGGCTAACCTATGACAGAAAAAATACACTAATATTCTAGTGAAACAGCAAAAACAGAAGATATTTATATGATATATGATATAGAAATATGATTTTATGATAATATTAACAAAATTTTAAATTTTACACCAACATAAACCATAACCAATTACCAACAACAAAAATAACATCAACAACAACAACCCACGATAACACCAACCACAATAACAACAACAACCACAAAAACAACCACAACAACTACAATAAAAACAACAACCACAATAACAACATCAACAACAACATCAACAACCACAACAAAAACAACAACTACAATAAAAACAACAACCACAATAACAACATCAACAACAAAAACCACAACAACAACAACCACAACAACAACCACAACAACAACCACAACAACAACCACAACAACAACAACCACAACAACAACCACAACAACATCAACAACAACAACCACACCAACAACCACAACCACACCAACAACCACAACAACCACCACAACAACAACAAACCAATAACAACAACAACAAACCAATAACAACAACAACACCAACACAACAACTACAATAAAAACAACAACCACAATAACAACATCAACAACAACAACCACAATAACAACAACAACATCAACTATCACAATAACATCAACAACAACAACCACAACAACATCAACAACAACAATTATAATAACAACAACATCTAAGCGCTCTTATTCAATCGCTTACCAAATCTCTTAAAAATCCCGTTGTCTCTTTCTTCATTTGACCACCCCCTTTGCACCCACCAGCGCCCTCTCCCTCTCCTCTTCCCAAGGCCCTCCTCCACCACCCAACCCTAGCTCTTCTTCCTTCTCTTCCTCTTCCACTCGCACACACACACACAACACACAAACTATGCACATTTTGTGTAACCCACTCGACTCGACTCAACTCAACTCAACTCGACTAAACTAAACTCAACTGTGGATACTCAGGCCGCCCCATTTTGTGGCGTCGTCGTAATAATTTCGCGACTGCGACGACGTTTTTATAGTTTTTTGTTCGCTCGCTTCCCTTTCCCCATTTTTGGCTTTCTGTTTCGGCTTCTGCTTCTTTCTGTTTTGGGCTGTTATCTTGTTCCCCCCCCCCACCCTCTCTGCTCTCTTGTGTGCTCTTTATTGTTGTGATTCCGATTCCGATTCGTGTGTTTTCATCTCATCATCTATTCGGTAACGCGCGCATTGCACCATCACCACCACCACCATCGCCAAGCATCAACAATTTATTTAGCATTTCCCTTGGAAACCTCTCCCATCCTACACCTCTAACGATTTTATATTTTTTTCTTTGTTTTAATTTATTTATATTTTTTAAATCTTAGTTCTTTATGTAGCTTTTTTTCGATTAATTTCTTTCAATTAAATAAATCGTGATATATCGAGAATATCTTTTCATATCGATAATATCTTAATATATTGAGAATATCTTTATATATAGAAATTAATTGTTTCAAGGATTAATGTTCCCTTCATAAAATGACTATTGTAAATATAAATAAATCGTTATATATCGAGAATATCTTTTTATATCGATAATATCTTTATATATCGAAATTAATAATTAAATCGTTTTCAAGGATTAATGTCCCCTTCATAAAATGACTCTTGTAAATATAGGGAATATCTTCCATTAATATTATAGGTCATCAATTGTAATATATAATATATTAATATATCGATTTATATATCGATTATTATGAATATTTCTTGCCGTGCAGCAAAGCTGCGTCTTGGAATTTTTCACATACTTCTCACTGCTACTGCTTTTGTTATTGTTTTTGAGAAATATTTAGAACAATTCGATTATACAATGTTGACACATAGAGAGAGAGAGAGAGAGAAAAATGGATGACTACTACTACTAGCAACTGATTTCCTCTCTTGTACCGTTTATTGTTATTGTTCACCCCAAGCTTGTGCATATTATTTTTAATTATTTTGCTGTTCAGTTGCTGCCGTCCACCCACCACCCTGCAATTTTCTTAAGCTTTTCAGCTTTATTTTCCCCTCTGTTGCTTTTCCCTTTTTTTTTTATTTTTTATTTGATTTTGTTTTATTTGCATTTCGATTTAGATTCTGCGAATTGCGATTTGCAAGAAGAGTTATCGCCCGCCGTCGAGACTGATAAGGCAGATAGATAGAGAGAGATACACGTATGCGGATGGGATGATAAAGTATAAGGTTTAGCATTTATTTGTTGATATTTTGTTGTACTTGTTGTTGTTGTAATTGTTGTTTTTGTAATTGTTGGTGTTGTGGTAATTGAATTTACAACACTGAGAGGAAAGCGCTGGAAATCGAAGCGGAACGCTGAACAATTCAACGAACCGCACCGAACTCTCAAGTTAACTCAGCTGTGGGTTTTATTTTTTAAGTTAAAAAGAAAAAAAAAATACACAAGAGCCAGGGAAAGGAAAGTAAAAAGTGTGTGCGTCTTTTCTGATTTGTTATATGGGTTTTTCGGTCCTTATTTTATTTTATTTTATTTTATTTCAGTTTTTTTCATTTCCCATGGAGACTGCAAAATGAAGTTGTCTTTGACACGAAACTGTCGTCGCCCCATGTGGCAATGCCACGCCCCCTCTTGTCGAAGGAGGAGGAGGGCGGGACCCCCCCCTACTCCCTTATGCGCGCTCTTTTTTTCCCCCTTCTTATTTTTTTTTTAAAGCGCGCTCAATGACCCCCAACAGCGTCCTACATTCGCGACTGCTCCCCCACTCTTTATCACCAAACTCTGCTGCTGCTACCCTTTGGTGTGCCCTTCCCTTCCCCCTGATTTTTTTTTGCCTCCCCCTTCACCCTGCCTTTGCTCCCCTTTTTCACTTTTTTTCCGCTGTATTTTTTTTTTCCTTGCTTTGCTTTGTGTGCACTTGTCGTTTGACAACGTTTTCGTCTTTCTTTGCCGCTTTCGCTGCGCGTTTTCATCGCTTTCCCCCCCCTGCCCTCGCCACAATTTCCCTGTCAAGTGCAGCTGGAAAATCCTTTTCCCCTCGCCCCTGCTTTATTTTTTTCTCTCTCTCTGTTTGAGCCAAATTTCAATTCGATTAATCAAAGATGAAATACAGGTCAACTGTTTTAAATCGAAAGATAAGTGGGAAATGTCAGAAAAACTAGGTTTTTGTTTGTGTATTTTAATAAGATTTAAATTGCTTATTTATTTAATTCTTAAAAACTTTGTTATATAGTATTTAGAGCTATACTTTTACACATTTTTAATACAGAAAGATAGAAACATTTCAGATTCTCATGGGAAAGGTTTAGGTAAACCCCCAAAAGTTATTCCTACAAACAAAAAAGTTGTATACATATATATATATATATATTGCTTAAAGAGCCTTGAACTGGAAAAAAAAGTAGGCGGAGGTTTGTGGGTAGCAAATAAACAACAAACCAAAGGTTGACCAAGTTTACTTTTCGGGGAACGGCAGCAGCAGCGGCGGGGAAGGCAGAAAGATTAACGCGTAATAAGTGTGCCCCAATTTCTGCTTGAATTCAGCGAGGAAGTCGCCACATATTTAATGTGGAACGGCCGAGGGCCGAGGGTCTGCGGCGCTGCGTTGGGGTTTTCTGATGTGACAAGGGGGTGGTTAACAAAACGGCATATTTCGCCACACGCACATACAAAAAAATAAAAAAAAAGACACACAACCAGCCATCGAAAACGTGCGCAAAACGAAAACGCAGATAAGACAGCCAGACGAAGGACAAAGAAAGAAAAAAAACTACAAGTGACAGCCTGCTCCGTCCGACCCCCCTCCCACTCCCTCACACATAAAGTGCAAGTGTGTATTGTAGAAAGATACCAGAGGGGTTCCCCAACTCAATAGATATTAAATATTACCCATAAAAGGTCTTGGGCATAATTCTCGATTGCCATACCAAAGTTTGTACAAATCTGTTCATTTTTAGAAAAATTTTTTTAAATCTACATAGTTTAGATCTCAGGATCTATAAAAAGTAGACAAAATTTTATAAAGGGAATGAGTTTTACCAGCAAATTTCTATCTGCATACCAAAAATCAAAGCAATGGGTTAATTTTTAAGGAGATTTTGATAAAGCTACCATAATTAGATCTCAGGATCTATTAAAAGTTGAACAAAATTTATTATGAGAATGTGTTTTAATAACAAATTTCTATCTGCATACCAAAAATCAGAGCAATGGATAAATTTTTAAATAAAGTTTTCTGAATACATGGCATATAGCACACATGCATTTCCAAGCTACGTTGGTCACAAGTATAAATATAGCTATTTTATACACTTGAAACACATGGCTCAATGTTGAAAGCGTTGCGACGATTTCTTTTTATTGTTTCGAAAGAATAAATCGAGCGTCACTCTTGAAACTTGTAATGACATCACAAACAGATCTCTTCTCACTCTCCCAGCTTTAAGATTAATCATTGAATTTATTAAAGTTGCATGATTAATAAGATGGCTGATTAATGTGTAGAATCCTAGAGGATATGAGTGTGTTGTCATTGGTGGTGTTTTGCATTAAACGTTAATAATGATGATTTACATTATGATAATGAATATTATAGTTCTGGAAAATGGTAGAAGGGGCTAAGAATGTTCTCATATTGTATCATATTATTATTATTTTTTTTTTTTGTATGAATCTTTGCACTAAACCGGAACTGATGTCACCGCTTCAAAGAAAAGCACCTTTTACTGGGAAAATACCTGCTCATAGTTAGTAGTCAGAAAAGCACGAAACAAGAAGAGATTTAGGTCTTGAATTAAATATAAAAATTTACTATGAATATAAAAAGAAAAACTATATTCTTGGTGGAGAACATATTTTAATATTTATATCAATTTTTTAAATATTTTAAAATGTTTTCAAATGATCAGCGTTCCCCTAAAGCCATGCCTTGGCTTTTTCTGATAACTGCATTTAACCTAAGCTGATTTTAGCCAACATTTTTGGCCCCTTCTCAGCTGGGGCCCTTTCTAACGTCTTAAACCCGGTCTTGGGGGCTTTATTATTATTTTTTTTGTGGGCCACTTGTGCAACAACGCTGTTGCTCTTGCCTTTTGGCACCTCATTTGGTGTGTGTGTGTGTCTCTGTTACTCCTCTTCTGCTCTGCTTCTCCTCCACGGCTCCTCCAATTGCTCCTCCTTTTCCTCTGCCTTTCGTGGCTTTTGCTTGCGCTGCTCCCATTTCGTTTTTGGCCGTCCATCATTTCAAGTTAACGGTTGCGCGTACAAGCAGAGAGGCCCCCAACACAGGCATTAAAAGCAACAACGAAACTAACACACTTTTTGTTGTTGCTGTTGTTGTTGTTTTCTGCCCAACCCCCAGCCCACCTCTCTTTGTCTTTTGCTCTTCCTCCTCTTCATCGCCGCCCCTCTTTTTGCGCTTTCTGGTATTTATTTGTATTTTTTCTTTCTTTCTTTCTATAAGTTGCTTCTCTTCTTTGAGTTTCGCTTCGTTTTCTTGTATTTTTTGTTTTTGTTATTGTACAGATTCCTGCATACTTTCGCTTTTATTTGGGTTTTTAGTTTGTGTTATTTTTTTGTTTATATTTATGTATTAATATTTATTTCTGTTCATATTTATATATTTTTGATAAATTTGATTTGCCATATTTTTAAATTTTTTCTTATTTTCTACTTTCACATCTAATTTTCAACTTTAATTTATAAAGTCTTCTAATAAATTCTACAATATAAAATAAAACCTGGGTTTTATAATTCCGATTTTAATGAGTTTATAAAATATAAAAAAAAGAGACTATATGCTATATTATTTTTTGTACATTTCACCTGACTCTTCTTTTGCTCTCTTTGAATGGCTTTGCTGTGCCATATTGGCTGTAAAAAGCAACAAGAAATACAAAGGTAAAGGTGGAGGATGAGGATGAGGGAGGTAGTAGTAGTACCTCCTTTATTGAAAGAGAAATTAACTGAAATTTACTTCGCCGCTGCTGCTGCTGCTGCTGCTGGTCACCAACGGAGGAGTGGAGCCAAGAGAGCGCGCTCGCTCCGGTGGCACAGTTGTTGGCACAGTTAATTAAAAGCGAACCCCCCTGGCAAAGCCATCATTGCCCCAGCTCCCCACCCTCTGTCAAGCGAGGAGTACGAACGAACCCCCACATAGTCACCATACTCACTCTCACACCAATAATAATATTCCTTCCATGTCACAGTCAGAGCTGAGTTAACTTTCAGTCGTCGGAATGGGTGGGGGTGATGGGGGGGAGCTTTGGGGGTGGCTATATTATCGATGGGCGTTGAAATGTTTATGGCGAGATTACACCGTTAACTGATTTGACACAGCTTTGTGTTGTGTGGGGTCCGTGACGTCGATAAGGTGGAATAAAGCCAGGAAGGAGAGGATATATAGGGGTTTACGATGTGTTTGGGGATTTGTTCACTCACGGTACACGGGATGGATCTTGTGATTGGGGGATATGTACATATGTGTATATAGATAGCAATCAAGGTACTTGGATTGCTTGGTAATGCCTCAGTATTTCCCTAGGTAACAAACTTTGAGTCTTTTTACTATTTTAGTAATAATCGTTTATCGATTATTGCCTTGGATTAGTTGTTAATATTATTTGATTAATTATTATAATTGCTTTATTAGTGGTTTATTTTTGTATATTTACTTATTTTCAGTTTATGGAAAATAAATATATTTAAAAAACTACAAATTGGCTAGTTATCGGTTTTATCGATATCTAACAAATATAAATAATAAGCACTCAAGACAATTCCAACTCAAAATCAACCAATAATTGTATAAATGTGTTCCTCGGAAATTTGTATTTAGTTATTATTTTAATGGAAAAACAAAAAATGTATATAAATTTCCTAGTTATCGGTGTCATCGATACAAACAAAATCTTACTCGCAATTAAACATTTTTGGTCGTTACCCTGTTTTACCCCGCATTTCTCTGTTTTTCTCTGTTTTTTTTTTCTTCTGTTGTTACCATTGACCGCCACTGACTAAAACTTTCCCTTCACTTTCTCTCTCTTTTTTTTTTTTGCAGAACCGACAGCAGCGCCAGCACCACCACCGAACTGGCGCGTGAGAATCTCTTCCAGCCGAACATGGACGATGCCAAGCCGGCCAGCAATGGCCAGAGCAAGTCCTTGTCCTACGGCGACTTGTCGTCTTCGTACAACTCCTCCTCCACCTCATCTGGCACCTCTTCGATTGCCTCCTCCTCCTCCTGCAATGGTCGTGGCGGGGTCTGCATCTCCTCCTTGGAAAACCAACCGCCCTTGTCGCGCCAACAGCAGCTGATGACGACCACCCCGGGAGCACCTGGGGCATCTGCACCGGCGGCCGCTAACTCGGCGCCGCTATCCGTTTCCGGTTCGGCCTCAGCCTCGGCCAGCATCGGACGTAAACGTCACCTGTCCAGCAGCAATCTGGTTAATGATCTGGAGATACTCGATCGGGAGCTAAGCGCCATCAATGCCCCGATGCTGTTGATCGATCCGGAGATAACCCAGGGTGCCGAGCAGCTGGAGAAGGCGGCACTCTCGGCCAGTCGCAAGCGATTGCGGAGCAACAGCGGCAGCGAGGACGAGAGCGATCGTTTGGTGCGTGAGGCCCTGTCCCAGTTTTATATACCGCCGCAGCGTCTCATTTCCGCCATCGAGGATTGTCCACTGGATGTGGTCGGCATGGGAGTGGGCATGAGTGGCGGCGGTAGCAATGGCAGCAGCGGCGTAGGCATGGGCATGACCATGGGAATAGGAATAGGAATCGGTGGAGGAGCAGCAGGCGCTGGCGCCGGCGTTGTCGAGATGGGTTCCTCCTCCATGAGCATGAGCATGAGCAAGCGCAGCAAGCTGAACAACAACGACCATCATCATCATCATCATATTGGCCACCATCATCACCACAGTCTGCATCATCATCATCACCTGGAGCTGGTTGACTTTGATATGAACCAAAACCAAAAGGACTTTGAGGTCATTATGGATGCCTTGCGTCTGGGAACGCCAACGCCGCCGAGCGGTGCCAGCAGTGATTCGTGCGGCCAGGCGGCCATGATGAGCGAGTCGGCCAGTGTGTTTCACAATTTGGTGGTCACATCGCTGGAGACATGAAAGTACCAGTAAGGAGGAGAATAGCAGCAGCAGCAGCAGCAGCCGCAGCAGTAGCAGCAGGCAGACAAAGATTATAAAATTAAATTACAAACAAAAGAAAAGAGAAGAAAAGAAAAGAAAGAAGAAAACAAAACAAAACCTAGGCTATGACAACCTAGACCTTAAGCTAGCTTTTAAATTCACAAAAAAGAAATGAATTGAAAAGGAGAAATGGAAGATCGAAAGCATTACTCATTTGTAAGTTTGAAGAAAATACAACAAAATGTTAGTATTTAAAGCAGCGTCAGAAGAAGAAGAAACAACAACAAATCAATACAAAATAAACAAAAAGCAAAACAAAAATCAAAGAATTTGTAGTCAAAAGGATAAAAAACAAAAGCAAAAGAAAGAACAATCTATAAGTTACTTGTAATTATAATACACGAAATCCAGGCAAAAAAGCTTCAGTTTGGTTTCCGTTTCGGTTTCGATTTCGCAGAAGAATCAAAAGCCCACACAAATCTAGGCCAAGCAGCACATTCCAAGGTCCTGGTCCTACCACAGACCTCGCTCGCTCCAGTACGTTATATATATATATGTACATCTCTCTGAACTATATAATATATAATGAGAACCTGTAATCCAAAAACCAACCGAATTTCTCGTACTTCTTCATTTGAGATTCTTTTTATTGATCTTTTTTTTTTAAATATCTCAAAGAATAAATATAAATTATATATTTTTACAGTAAAAACCCCAAAAGTTCTCCTAGTCAACACTGAAAAGAGGAAACATTTACAAACGAAAGAGAACGAAAACTGACAAAAAAAATCGACATTTTTAAACAAGGTTTCATTTATTATACAATATTTTTGTTTACAATTTCCCTAAAGGGGTTACGCTTAAGAATTACTAAACAAATTTTGTATTTAAACAATTTTCTAGTTTTGAAAGAGATCATGTTCTTGCAAAATATTATATAATATTATTTAGATCTTTGATTTATATGGAAATGTTTTGAAAGAGATCATGTTATTGCAAAATATTATTATATAATATTATTTAGATCCCTGATTTATATGGAAATGTTTTCAAAGTTCCTTTGGCTACGGCGTAACCCCTTAAAATCAAATTTTTTACCCTGAAAAGCACAAGAAACACACATTCAAAACTACAAGAGAAAATCAATTATAAAAAAAACCCTTGAGTTTTTACAAAAAATAGCAACAAAACAAACAAAAAATATTATACAAAAAAAGTGCAATTAGAATTTTTTAAAATATTGAAAGCAAGCCTCAAAAACAAAAGGAAAAAAAAACAAACAACAACAAAAGTGCATTGAAAAAAGATTTAACAACAAATCGGGCAAAATTAAGAAGAATTAATAATTAGTTAATTAATAATAATAAACAATTTAAGAAAAAAACAAACAACAAAAAAACACACAAAAAAAAAAACAAAAACGTTTTCTTCGAAAAAACAAAAAAGTTATGGCTGTGATAGAATTTTAAGTTTAAGTAATTTTTTTTTTTGCTAACAAAAGAGAAAAATTAACAAACAAAAAAATGAAAAACAACAAAAAGTTACAATTTAGAAAGCAAAAAAGAAAAAAAAAGAATTCATGGATATTATTATGATCAATGTATGTGTAAAAAGCAAACATTTTTTTAGTATTAATAAGGAGAAAAAACAACAACAACCAAACAAAGCGAAACGAAACGAAAAAAAAACAGAAGAAAACAAAAACTAATTGTGTAGAAGAAGAAGCCACTGAGCACTGCGAGAGCTGCACTTTCTTCGGTGGCGGAGAAATGGGGAAGAGAATTTTCTGCCCCCCCTCCCCCTTCTTCGTGCAACTTTCGCTCGCTTTTTGGCTTTCATTGATTTTATATACTTACATACAACTATATACACAGACATGAATACATATATATATGTATAAACAGATATAAAACTATGTTTTTTTTCTTCTTCAATTTTTGTTGTATTTTTGCGCATTTTCTATAAGTCGCGCTGCCTCGTCGCCTCGCCTAAGCTTTCGTTTTCGTTTCACGTTTTTTTTTTTAACATTGTTTTCTCTCGTTCGTTCGTTCGCTCTCGCTCGTCGCCGGAAAAAAAACCCGTTAGCTCTGTTCCCTCAAAAGATCATGGCGAGAAGAGGCCTTCAAAAATTTTGGGGCAAGAAAGTCAAAGACTCGATGCGAGTGTTCTTTATCGATAAACCTACCTACCTACCCTTTACTGTTACCACATACATTTTGTTTAATTATATTACCTAAGTTTCTATTTCTATTATTAACGAGTACTTCGTAATTATTATTATGTTTTTTTTTTGTCGTAACTAGAAGAATTATTTACAAGTTTTTAGCGAAACATTACACGCATATTGTATTTCCATTTTAGTTAATATTCCTACATATACATGCATATACATATACGCAAGCTATATAGATAAACCAATGTACATATATGTACATGTATAGTGATCTGCCCCGCAGACCGAAACTATTAAGCATTCAACAAAACAACAAAAAGAAAAAGCTATGCAACAAAGCAAACAATAAATTATACAAAAAAAAAGTACAATTATTTTGTTTTTTATTTTATTAATTATTAAGTTGAATTTGCCTGCCATCGTCGATATGTTTCGATATGTTTTGGAGTTTTGTAATCGTTTCTTTAAAGGAATTAAAAGGATTTCTTTCGATTTTTTTAATGCTCTCTTTGGAAATAATAAGTTTTATGATTTATTACAGTCTCTGTCTTATGAATATCTATTGCCAATATGTTATTCTGTTGTCTGCGCTGCAGGTTGGGCTTTTGTTCAATATTTTTTAGTTGTGGTCTCTAGTCGATAGTTGTCTCTGGTCGATAACTACATTATCGATGATGCTATCAATTGAGTTTTATTATCGCTATTGTTGGATTTTTTATCTTACCTTGTTTTTCTTTATCTTTTCTCTAATTTGAATATAAAAGAAAATGATTTCAGCTGTTTATTTGCAACAACTTGCCTTGGCCTTGAGTTTTCTCCAAAACCCCATTCCCCCGCTGCCCCGCTTATCGATAACGATTGCTCAATCAACGCTCTGATGGCTCTGTGAGATCATCGTCATCATCATCATCATCTTTGTGAGCCCACGAAAATTTGTCTGTGGGTTGACCTAGCCCAGGGTTAGGCCGCTGGCTTTTGTTTTGTTTATACGCTTATTTTGGGGGTCAAATTTATTGAAAGCACAAAACGATCAGCAACAGCAGCAGCTCAACACACACTCTCGAAACTGTTCCGTTGACTGCATTCCGGCCCGCTCGCTTCTCGCTTTGAATGCCAAATTTTTGGACCGACGCGAAGCTATACGCTCTCCGTCTCATAGATGGGTCTGGGCTTTTTGCCCAATGCCGTACTCGTTCAACGACTCCGCCGGCTCCGGTGTTCGGGCTTGAACCCATTCAAACAGCAAGTTTTTGGTTTCGGTTACGGCCTTGGAGTGCTCTTTTTTTTGTTTTTTTTTTTTGGCCAAAATAGATTTGTGAAGCCATTATTATTATTTCCTTCTTATGTTCTAGATTTTATAAAATAATCAAATTGATTTATGAATAAAGCTTGAAATGATCAGTCGCTTGCCTTAAATATTCTTGAATATCGTTGAAAGTAATTAACATAATTAATATTTTAAAATAAAATTGTAAAATTATCAAATTTGATAGATTTTGATTTGGAATTATTGAGGGAACAGAATGTAAAACATATGCGAACGGTTTTGGTTATGATTTGCCAACTGAATAATACCTCTTAATCTATGGACCAGTCTCTCTAGCACATACACTCACATACTTATATACATACATACATATTTATAACTATATAAAAAACTCTTGATTTGTAGTTACAAAGTTGGAAAAAATAATATATAGGACTCTAATGTTCCAATGCCTCCTCCACTTTCCTCCAATTTAATTTCAATGTTCCAGAAATGATTTCACTTCATAGAGATATATATACAAACATGAATATATATATATTTAGTATATACATGTAGAGTAGGATCTAAGGATACATAAGTGCTTTTTAATGGAATATATAAAGACCGCAACACAGAGAAATAACAGCCCACGATGTGGGCCAAGTAACAAGTAACAAACAAAAACATATGAACTAAATATACAGAGCATAGATATTACGTACATATTTATTATGAGTTGCTTTTAGTGTGATAAATTCATTAGCGAAGCAAACATAAGACAACAATTTGCGAATAAATTCTAAGAAAACCAATCGAAGATCGTTTTATTTTAGTACAGCTCATGGGAGTTGTTAATAAAATAAATAAACTAAGAAGTCTCATAGAGAGTATATCCTTCTCTCCTGCTTCCAATCCCTTGGAAGACGACTTTGGCTGGATTTCAGTCTAAAAAAACACAATATTTCGTAGGAACAATGTTTATCTTTATATTTTTTCTTTTATCAAGCAAAGGTTCGGGGTCACAGCTAAGAGTGAGAGTGGGAGTGGATTCAATAGGCCGAGGATCCCTGGCTGCAAGGAGCTGGCGTAAAAACGCTCTGGCAGCCGAACACATAATTTCTGGGGCACGGCGGCGAGGGAATCGAGGCACCGCCATAGGATGCAGCAGGAGCTGCCGATGATCCATAGCCACCAGCCGTCCTTGCCATTCCAAGGATCTGATCCATGTACATGCGGGCATAGCCGGAGGATTTTGAAGCAGCAGCGGGGGCTGAATATCCGCTGGATTCCTTGGCAGCAGAAGACGCCGGCGCAGAATATCCGGAGGAGGCCTTTGGTGCCGAATATCCAGAGGATGCTGGTGCCGCAGCTGGAGCAGCAGGCGCTGAATATCCGGAGGTGGCTTTTGGTGCTGAATATCCAGAGGATGCCGGCGCTGAGTATGCTCGCGATGCTGAGTATCCAGAGGAAGTGGGTGCCGAGTACGATGGGGCAGCTGGCGCTGAGTAGGATGGGGCGGCAGGAGCTGAATAAGAGGGAGCTGCAGGAGCTGAATAAGATGGAGCTGCAGGAGCTGAATAAGATGGAGCTGCAGGAGCTGAATAAGATGGAGCTGCAGGAGCTGAATAAGATGGAGCTGCAGGAGCTGAATAAGATGACGATGAGGGTGCTGAATATGATGGGGCAGCAGGGGCTGAATAGGATGGAGCAGCTGGGACAGAATAACTTGGAGCTGCTGGGGCAGAGTAGCTTGGAGCTGCTGGGGCTGAATAGGATGGAGCTGCGGGCGCTGAATAGGATGGAGCTGCAGGGGCTGAATAGGATGGAGCAGCTGGGGCAGAGTAGCTTGGAGCTGCTGGCGCTGAATACGACGGAGCTGCAGGCGCTGAATAGGATGGTGCTGCAGGGGCTGAATAGGATGGAGCTGCGGGCGCTGAATATGAAGGAGCAGCTGGGGCAGAGTAACTTGGGGCTGCGGGCGCTGAATATGATGGAGCTGCAGGGGCTGAATATGATGGAGCAGCTGGGGCAGAGTAGCTTGGAGCTGCTGGCGCTGAATAGGATGGTGCTGCGGGCGCTGAATATGATGGAGCTGCTGGAGCTGAATACGATGGAGCTGCTGGGGCAGAGTAGCTTGGAGCTGCTGGCGCTGAATACGATGGAGCTGCGGGCGCTGAATAGGATGGAGCTGCTGGCGCTGAATAGGATGGAGCTGCGGGCGCTGAATATGATGGAGCTGCAGGCGCTGAATATGATGGAGCAGCTGGGGCAGAGTAGCTTGGAGCTGCTGGCGCTGAATAAGATGGAGCTGCAGGCGCTGAATACGATGGAGCAGCTGGGGCAGAATAACTTGGAGCAGCTGGCGCAGAGTAACTTGGAGCTGCAGGCGCTGAATATGATGGAGCAGCTGGCGCAGAGTAGCTTGGAGCTGCAGGCGCTGAATACGATGGAGCCTTTGGTGCTGAATACGATGGAGCCGCCGGAGCCGAGTATCCCTGAGCCTTGGACGCCGAATAGCTGGCCTGAGAGTTGTAGACGACCGGGGCAGCGTAGGCCTGGGACGGAATATCACGGCCGCGGCGCTCTTCGTAATCAAACTCCGTCTCGGGAACGCCATCCTCGAATTCCTCGTTCTCGGTGGCCGAGACGGTAACCGCCATGGCGGCCCACAGGCATCCCAGGACTAGCAGCGTCGGCAGCAGTCTTTGTCCGCTCATGGCTCACTGAATTTTGACTACAGTTCCGCCAACGGTGGGGGTTTTTATATTGCCAGAAAGAAAGAACAAATCAGCGAAATTTGCGGACTCACCTGCAGAGACTGGAGAATGGAGAATGAAGAATTGCGCAAGTGCAGTCTATGGTTTGACTTCTTTTCTGCATTTCGGGCACTTCGGTTCCACTTAAATTTGCTGGATTTGAACTTAATTATAAGTCAAATCGATGGGTAATGTAAGTAATCTCGACTATCTTAAGCTCTTTCTTTTTTGATCTTGAAGATTAAAGAGAAAGTATAATATAAAATCTCTGATTTTTTGTGAGTTGGTTACGCTTTATATTATCCTTTACTAAGATTCCCATTTTAATTATATTATATATCGATTTTTTATCAAGTAGAAACCGATTTTAAATCGATTATTAGCTTTATATTTCTATATCCAAGGATTTGTATCCTAAAGCTTTTGTTCTTTATAATTATTATTAATTTTATGTACTACATTTAGGACTCCCCATTCTATATATTTTTTTTTAAGTATATTTGTTCTATTTATTTCTGCCTTGAATAAATAAATATGACACTTCAATGACGGAACCCACAACTAATACGGCTCAGCACCAGCTCCAAGGGAAAAGAGTATACAAAGTGAGTTGTCAGCGAGTCAGCACTTTCGCTATTATTATTTCGGTCACCAGCGGAATGCTGATCTGTCGATATGTGGGTTCAAGTGCTACTTTTTTTTAAGCCAATAAAAAATCAAAGTTGAAATTACGTGTGTAACCATTTAATTATTACAGCAAAGTAAAAAAAAAATTAAGCGAAGAAGTATTTAAATATTTTATATAACATATTTGTAATAAAATGTATATATAAAAAATACCTTTTTGCAGAATCTATAAAATATAAAGATTTATATTTTTGTATCTTAAACGTTTGCATATTTAAAAATACCTCCAATACGCGCGCTCTATAGAAGTTATCGATAACTATTATAATCGAGCAAACAGCTTTTGAAATCAGTGTTGATTTACAACAATTACAAATTAATTCTTCAATTAACAAAACATATTTATTATTATATATTTTATTTTGTAAAGATCTTATAAATTAGTATAAAAATATATACACATTTTTAAAATAACATATAATGAAATTTTCATTTATCAAATTTTTGTCTTTAGTTTTTGTCACGAACCATGGAAGAAACATTGTTATCATGCAGAAGAAAAAACAATCGATACATCGATAAGAGTTTCAGCGCTATTGGGAACCAGTGTTGCCAGATTATATAAGAAATAAATTTTTTGTTGAATAAAAAATTAAATAAAGTTTACAACAATTTTTTTAAGACATGTTATTAATTTATATTCATGTAAGCTAAGTTAAAACTAACGAAATAAGAAGATCAAGATCAAGAAAAAAAATTAAAATTAACGAAAATAGCTACAAAAAACATACAACAATATTGTTTTCTATTAGTTTTTATCTTAATTAATTTGAATGTTAAAAAATCTTATCCAAAGTATTTAAATGTAGCGAAATTTCGTTCTTATGATGCTTTCATTAAAAATCAGTTAACGAAGACAAGAGGCATAAACTGTTTACTGTGTTTAGTCTTAAAGTGAATCTTTTTCCCCAATTTAATAATGTTAAATAATTTATGTTGGATATAGCTTAAATATGAAAATATTTTAATAATATTAAATCATTTTTTTTAAATCCGCAACATATGTACGGAGTATGTGCATCATCCAATATTGTTATTTTCTTGAATTTTTTTATGAAACAAATAAATAATAAAATAAATAGTGACATACTAAATTTATTTTGCTACAATATGCTAGATGAATAGTAAAATAAGCTATTTTTAAAGCTATAAGCCAGTAGCAAGATTCATAAGCTTTTCCATTTTTAAAAATGCTAGAACTAGCTTGTAATAAGCTAAACTGGCAACGCTATTGGGAACATCAACACGTCAACGCTTCTTCCTCTTCTTCGCAAAACAGCGGCAGCGGCGCGAGTCTTTTCATTTCTCTTCTCCCGCAGCAAGTGAACAAATTAATAATTATCAAATAAATAAATAATCGCGGGCGTCGAAAGCGTTATTCGGCGTTTGGACTCGTTACTGGAATAGGAACTTCGCAAGGACAGCTCAGCTGGAAGCGAACAACCCGAACGGGACACGTAAGTGGAAAGCGGCACTTGGAAGGCAACCGATGGGCTCCGGGGGAGCGGGGGGACAACAAGACAGCTGCTTGCGTTGCAAAAAAAAAAAAAAAAAAAGAGTAGAAGTGGTAGAAGAGCAAGAATAGCGGAAGAAAGAAATGTGGGAGTAGCGAAAAGGTTAATGCTCTTTTCCATTTAAACTCCCAAATTTCTCAACAAGTTTCCCTGTAAATTGAACCGCGGGCATCCCTCTTCTCTTCCAAAAGTTGCCACATGGAATATAAAATCAAAGCAAAGTTAACTTAAAAATTTTTAAATTAAATTTCAAATGTAATATGTGTTTTATTATAATGCATAAGAAATGTTTCAATGAAAGACTTGTATTTGTGGTTTTAAATTAATATTTTAAATGAATTATATTGATTTTATTTAAACATCTTTTATGAAGAGCTAACATATTCCAAGAATAATCCAGAAGCTTATCTGGAACGATTCCAAGTACCTTCTTTCACTGGAAAAAGTGAATACTTCCAGAAGTGAATACTTCTTCGTAGATTCTCTTATTTCCAATAAATAATATCACATTTTTCTTTTGGATTTTACCAGAATAGGAAAGAAGATGAGACTGCTGCTGGCTTTGAGTGCCTTGCTGGCGGCGATTGGGCTGTCGCAGGGTGCCGCCGTCATGTCCGTGGATCTGGGCACCGAGTGGATGAAGGTGGGCGTCGTATCACCGGGCGTGCCCATGGAAATTGCCTTGAATCGTGAATCGAAGCGCAAGACGCCGGCCATTCTGGCCTTCCGCAACGGCGTCCGGACCATTGGCGAGGATGCAGAGACCATTGGGATCAAGGATCCCAATTCGGCGTACGGCTACCTGCTGGACTTGCTGGGCAAGACCATTGACAATCCCATTGTGGACCTCTACAGGTGAGTAGTGGCAGTGAGTGCTCAACTAATGGGCCACGTCATGCCTTTGCTCTGTTTCGACGATCCCTCTCTCTTTTTTTCTCTTTTTTTTCTTGATAGGAAACGCTTTCCGTACTACAACATCGTTGGGGATCCGGAACGTAACACTGTGGTGTTCCGCAAGAGCGAAACCGAGGAGTTCTCCGTTGAGGAGTTAGTCGCTCAAATGCTGGTGAAGGCCAAGCAATTCGCCCAAGAGTCCACACAGCAGCCAATCACCGAATGTGTGCTCACGGTGCCCGGTTACTTTGGCCAGGCGGAGCGAGAGGCGATCCTGGCAGCCGCTCAACTGGCCAACCTCAAGGTCCTCCAGCTAATTAACGACTATGCGGCTGTGGCCCTTAACTACGGCGTGTTCCATCGCGGCGAGATCAATGAGACGGCGCAGTATTTCCTCTTCTACGACATGGGAGCCTATAAGACATCCGCTGCCGTTGTCAGCTATCAGCTGGTGAAGGATAAACAGACCAAGGAGGTGAATCCAGTTGTCCAGGTGCTTGGCGTGGGCTTCGATCGAACGTTGGGTGGTCTGGAGATTCAGTTGCGGCTGCGCGACTATCTGGCCGCCGAGTTTAATGCTCTGAAAAAGACCAAAACCGATGTGACCAGCAGTCCGCGAGCCCTGGCCAAGCTATTCAAGGAGGCGGGACGCCTAAAGAACGTTCTCTCGGCGAACACCGATCACTATGCCCAGATCGAGAATCTGCTGGAGGACATTGACTTCAAGCTGGCTGTTTCGCGCGAGAAACTCGAGGAAATCTGTGCGGATCTCTGGCCGAGGACGACGAAGCCGCTGGAGCAGGCTCTGGCCTCATCGCACCTCAGTCTGGATGTAATCAATCAGGTTATCTTGTTCGGTGGCGGCACCCGTGTGCCTCGTGTCCAGGAGACCATTAAGGCACTGATCAAGCAGGAGCTAGGCAAGAATCTAAACGCTGACGAATCGGCCACCATGGGAGCTGTGTACAAGGCAGCCGATCTCTCGGCCGGCTTCAAGGTGAAGAAGTTTGTGGTGAAGGACGCTGTGCTGTATCCCCTGCAGGTGGCATTCGAGCGAGATCCCGGCGATGGTGCCGCCGTCAAGCAGGTGAAACGTGTGCTCTTTGCGTTGATGAATCCGTATCCGCAGAAGAAGGTCATCACCTTCAACAAGCACACCGATGACTTTGAGTTCTATGTCAACTATGCGGACCTGGATCGCTACAGCCAGAGCGACATCACTGCTTTGGGTAGCCTGAATGTCACCAAGGTGCAGCTGAAGCAGGTCAAGGAGCTGCTGGAGAAATCCAAGAAGGAACTGGTCGACAATAAGGGCATCAAGGCGTACTTTTACCTCGATGACTCGGGCATCTTCCGTTGCACCAACGTGGAGTATGTGTACGACAAGCAAAAGCTCGAGGAGGAGTCGGATGACGATGACGACAGCACGCTCTCCAAGCTGGGCAGCACCCTAAGCAAGCTCTTTACCAAGGATGGCGAGGAGAAGAAGGACAAGAAGGAGGATACCGAGCAGCAGCCAGAGGAGCCAGCAGCCTCTGCCACTGGCGAGGAGCCACCCAAGGCTGAGGAAGATAAGCCCAAGCAGGAGCAGGCAGCAGGAGAGGAGGAAGAGGCGGCCAGCAGCAGCAAGGAGGCCAAGTCCGAGGAGAACAAGCCGACGGAGGGTCAAGGTGATGCCAAGAACGAGACAATCAAGCTGGTGACCGTCAAGACGCCAGTTACTTATCAGTCGCAGCTGCAGTTCACCGCACCGCTTGCCGGCAGCGGCTACGACAGCTCTCTGGCCAAGTTGACGGCCATCAATCGGGCGGAAGAGCAACGCGTTCGCCTCGAGTCTGCCTTCAATGCCCTCGAATCGCACATCATTGAGGTGCAGCAGAAGCTGGACGAGGATTCGTATGCCAGCTGCGTTACTGCCGAGGAGAAGGAGAAGCTGCTGGCCGAATGCAGCACTTTGGGCGAGTGGCTGTACGAGGATCTGGAGGATCCCAAGGCGGAGATTTACGAGGAGAAGCTGGCGCAGCTGAAGAAGCTCTCCAATGTCTTCCTCGCCCGCCACTGGGAGCACGAGGAGCGACCGGAGGCCATCAAGGCGCTCAAGGGCATGCTGGAGCATTCGGAGAAGTTCCTGGCCACCGGACGTAATCTCACCAAGGAGACCAATCCCGATAAGGATATCTACACCCAGGTGGAGATCGACACGCTGGCCAAGGTGATCGATGAGACCAGCGCCTGGCTAAAGACCGAAACGGCTGCCCAAAAGAAGCTGGCGAAGAATGCAGACATTCGACTGACCGTCAAGGATCTCACCGATAAAATGGGTTTGCTGGATCGCGAAATCAAGTATTTGGTGAACAAGTCAAAGATCTGGAAGCCCAAGGCCAAGCCAGCTGCGGCCGCTGACAAGGACAAGAAGAACAAGGATAAGGATAAGGAGGGCGGCGAAGAGGCCGGTGGCAGTGGCGACAAGGCAGCGGAGACGGCGGAAGAGCAGCAGCAGCCGGAAGCCGAGCAAGTGCCCGTCGAGGAGATCACACCCACGCCTGCCGCCGCCGCTGCGGAAGAGGACAAGACGCCACACAGTGAGCTGTAAGCAGGCAAAATGGTGATGAAAAAAGAAGAAGCAGGAGGAGGTCAGGAGGGACCTGGCCTGAACGGGGTGGGGGCCACACAGCGGGGGCAGCTTAATTTCTATGATTTTTTTTTCCTTGTAGCTAAAGTGGGGGTGCAACAATTATGCTACTTCTTAACTCTAATTCTAAAACACAACAAGAAGCATGAAGAAACACACAAAAGATTGTAAACCTTAAATGTAAAAATGATACAAATTATACCATTTTCCATACCATTCCGTGTGCTGTGCTTTGCGGTTACAAGACTTGAAGTACTCACTTGTGCGTGCGACTCCTGGCCACTCTCTTAATGTAGACGCAGCAGTGTACACTCTCTCACTCTCTATATATAAATTATAAACATCATATTATGCATCCACTATATCGATTTATTTGTAGCGAAAGAGTAGCGAAACGGAACGAATGGGAGCAGAGAGTGGAGTGGAGAGAGTGAAAGAGCTCAAAAACTTAGGATCGTAATAATAAATCTGAAAAATTGAATAAAGTTTGTATTTGTATTTATTATTGATTTTGTGTAATTTATTTGAGTTAAAAGTACATTTCCCCCAAAGAATTGGACTTTATTTGCTCTCGGAGCTTGGTTCCTAATGATGATATTCAGGTTCTTTTTACACTCCTAACATTTAGGATCATCTGCATCTGCAAATTCCATTAAAATATTAAATTAAATTACATTAAATTAAATGAAATCCTTTTCTAAAAAGGAAACCCTAAGCTCCCTAAGCATTTGTGCGCACCGGACTCCATTGTGTATACTCAATGGTCGAGGCTGCATCGTACTCCTGCACCAGACAGTCAACCACTTCACGGGCATTATCCAAATCCGAGAGATCATCCTTGAAATTGGACACGCGACGAAAATTGTCAACGAAAGCGTTGCGTTTCTTTAACTTGTCGAACTGCGTGATGGCCCGCTCGAACAAGGCACTAATGGCCGTATTATTGGCCATCATCAGGCCGGAAACCTTGTGCGGTGTCTGAACAAATGGTGAACTACGCGACACCGCCACCTGGATGCTGGCCGGTCCCCAGGGTATAAAGTTGACCTGCTTGCGTTCACGAATGCGCTGCAGCGATTTGTGAACCTGCGAGGGATCCACCTCACCCTGAATGATGGTCAAAATGCTGATGAAGCAGTTTTCCTTCTGTTTCAACTGCTTGTCGGACGACGAGGTTGAGACCATCATATTCTTTGGCTGCAGCAGGCGACGCATTACATCCAACACCGTGGTCTTGCCCACTCGGGTTATGGCCTAGAAAATATACAAAATATTAATTTAGAACAAGTAACAAGTAAGTTAAACAATTGAAACCTCCATGTCCGTGTTTAAGGGCGTGTATCCCGTCATGAGGAAGTGCAAGCGGGGAGTGGGTATCAGAGGGGCCGTCAGGCCGATCAATGTGTTGTTCATGTACGAGGGATAACGCAAAGTGGTGGTGCTGACGCTCATGATGGTGGACACCAAATTGTTGATCTGACTGAATGTCGGCGTCTGGATGTGTAGCCGTTCCGAGGCGATGCGATTCAGTGCGGTGTTGTCCAGCACGACAACGCTGTCCGCGCACTCGGTCAGGCGCTTGAGCGTCAGAATCGAGTTGTAAGGCTGGACGACCACATCGCTGACCTCGTCCTGATTGGGAAATACGCTGTACGTCTGGATAAGCTTCTTGGAGTAGCGATCAGAGAGTCGTTCGAGAACGAATGAGCCCATGCCGGATCCAGTGCCGCCGGCAATCGAGTGACAGAGCACAAAACCCTCCAGCGAGTCACTGTTCTCAGCCTCGCGATCAATGATATCGAATACCTCCTCCTGGAAGCGTTCGCCTTGGCTAAAGCCGGAGGCCCAGTTGTTGCCGGCGCCACCGCCGTCCTTGGAGAGGAATACGTTCTCCTGATTGTAGAGCTGTCAGAATTATTAACTCAAAATTATTGAAGATTATTACAGGGAAAACTAAAGGCTTACCTTGGAGTACGGCGTGGTATTAATGCCCTGGATGACGCGCGGCTCCAGATCTATAAGCACTGCACGTGGAATGTAATGATTGTCGTCCGCCTGATAGAAGAACACATCCTTGCGATCCTGGGCATCGGTGGCAAACTCCTCGAGGACGCCATCCGGCGAGATGGCGTGTTCGAGGCACAGCCTCTTCCAAAATTCGAAGCCAACTGCGCAGGTGCACGGTTTGGCGGATTAGCGATCGCATCCTTTGTATTTTCATTTGTATTTTATTGCGAGAACTCACTCTGATTACCGCATTGGCCCAACTGCAAGGTCATTATTTCGCTCGGCATTTTCAATTTGACGCGTTTTACGCTTTTTCTTCCAGTTCTATTTTCCTTCTTCTGTTCCACACACCGAACCCAACGGTTCTTCGTTAAGTTCAGAAGTAACGGGAGATGGCAAGGAATTGACAATTGGAATATCGATATTTATATCTACGATGTTTTTTGTTGTTTCAAGCTTAATTTTTCAAATTATTTTATATTGTAAATTATTTAATGTCAGTTTATAAAATAAGCTGAGCCTAGCTTACTTTGATATTTATTTTCAAGCAAAAAAAAGCTCTATGTTTATTTTAGTGATGTGAATTTTAAATAAATCTTAAAGTCACCCCTTTCGCCGTGCTTATCGCTTTGCCTATCGTTCCAATTAGACTGGGTTTGGGTATCCGCTAACCCAGTGTGTACAACTCCCATTAGCGACAAAAGCCGATCTTTCTCTTTCTGATTGGAGCATTATAATCGGAAACCTGAATTAGACGGAATGACGGTCACACAGTTCGAACAAAAGGAAAAGGTAAAACGGGCGGACGTGCGTGGATCTTAAAGATATTTTCGCTGCTGTGTGCGTGTATTATTTTGTTTTTTTTTTTTTATTTAATTCCTGGCCTCTTGAACAATTTTCTCAGCTGCGTTTGCTGTTTTTGCTTACATGCAGAGTGCTTGTGTGTGTGTGTGTGTTTTTCAGTGGCTGCGTGGGAGGAGAGTTTCTGTTTTCCATTTCTGTTTTCTGTTGCTGTTTTTTTTTTTCGTGTGTCTGTGTTTCTTTTAATGTTCCATTCCATGCAAACAAAGGAGTTCTTCGCTCGGTTTTAGTATGACAAAGGGGGTTGTCGGACGGGCGGGCGGGCGGTGGGTTTTGCTCCGTTCACATTTGGTTTTTGCTTAAATATTGATAAATGATTAAATCCACTTACAGCAGACTGCTGCGACTGTTGTGTGACCGTCTCTCTCTCTGTGTGTGTGTGTGTATGTGTATGTGTATGCAATGCTGAAAACGCAGACGAATAGAGGGAGTGGGGGTGGGGAAATGAAGGGCCGATAGGCAGAGAGATGGGTCGTAAGGAGGGGTGGTGGGGAGAAAAGGTTATGCATGATGGACGGCACGACAGCAGCTGGCTCTCAGCTGCCGCAAGCGCACAGTGAAGCCTCGAAAAGATTTTTGGCTTAGATTCGGTTACAGATTTAAAGATTGATTTTGAAACTCAGCCTCCCTGCAATTCCACGTGTGTGTGTGAGTGTGTGTTTGTATGTGTCTGTGTGTGTTTGTGTATGTGTATGGCTGCCAGGAAGCCAGGCTTACCGAGTGTGCGTGTGCCAACGGACTTTCGATTCCTCTTTAGCACAGAATTTCTTCTGTGCTGCCATCATTTTTCTTCCATCGCGGCTTTGCTGCTTTCGAACTTTTTATTCGTATACAAGTTTTCCACGGAACGCAATTGACAAACGCTGCAGAAAACAGAAGCTGACAAAGCACCCGTAGGATGGATGAAAGGCGGGGGCGGGGGGTGGAGTGGAGTGTTAGGTGTATGGAGGAGTCAGCGAATACCCCAGTGTTTTAATTTGAGTTTAGTTTTCCTAAACTTTCTGCTTCTTCGATACCAATTTCGATTCCGATCGTTGCGTAGGCAAGAAGACCTGCTCTCTAACCGTGCCAGTGATAGTGCGAGTGCGAGCGAGATACAAGCAATACAGCTATTTGCAAAAGTGTGCGTGAGGTTTTGTCTGCCCGACCTGCGTGCGGGTGACTGTGTGAGTGTGTGGGTGCGTGTAAGAGTGTGTTTGTGTATGTGTGTGTGTGTGCAAACTGCTGTTTGTTGTTTTTGTTTTGGCCTGCAATAATAGAAAAGGAAATAACACACAAGCCAGCCAAGTGAAACACGTGTTTAAATTAATTTACCGTTCCTCCTAATAACCAAAAATTTTATTAACTCAATAAGGTGCAATTAACAGAGGACCAGGACATTGGTCAATATAAAAAAAAAATATATAAAAATAACTAGAAAAAAAAACAAATAATACGGTAAAACGGATTCGCAAATCCAACGGTAAAAAGCTAGAAATCAAAGTGCAAAACTGAAAACCAAAAAAGCAAAGAGAGACAAACACAAGAGAGCGCATGCTGGGCGCCGCAGGAGAAGAAGAAGCAGCAGCAGCATCCGCCGCCGCCGCCAGAGCAGAGTATAGTGAGAGTGAAGTAAAGTGGAGCAGGAGAGGAAACAGGATGCTCAGAAGAGCCAACGAAAACAACAAAGAAGCAGGCGTCTGAAAAGGTCGTCGTTTTTAATCTACCTCCAAACAAAAGCAAAACTAATCTAAGAGCACAATAACTTAAAATCATGTTGCATATACATATGTAGTAATAAATTAGAAATGAAAGTAACAAAAAAAAAGTAAATAAAAAACAATCAACAAACAAAGTCAGCAGTCAGCAGCATCCAATTGAGAGCGCCATCTACCGAAGGCGAGCAAAAGCAGCAGCATCATCTGTCAGACAGCATCTGAGGGACAGGAGGACGAGAGCCAGTGATAAAGAGAAATATATATATATATAGAGAGAGAGAGAGAGAGCCAGTAAGTGAAACACAAACAACAAAAGCCAGGCTTTCTTCGCTGCCACTGTCTCCCCCCCGCCGTCCCCATTGTCATCGCAGCAGCAGGAGAGAGCGAGACGAGCCGGGAGCCGATAGCAGAAAGCCGAGATTGGAGTGTGGAGAGTGGAGTGTGGAGAGTGAGGTGTGGAGAGTGGATAGTGGAGAGCGGGGGAGCTAGTTTCCCGCAAAACATCATCTCTCACCTCCGGATTGGACCAGAAAGTAATCACAATAACGAAGAAGTTAAACTCTGACGACCAGTTGCCTTTTTTGCCCGCCACAAGATGGCGTGCCTTAACACCTTGAAGCAGGAAATCAAAACTCTGGAAAAGATATTCCCCAAGAACCACGAGCGCTTTCAAATCCTCAATTCCAGCGTCGACGAGCTCCTCTGCCGGTTTATCGACAAGAACGGGAAGCGATACGACATCCATGCCAACATAACGGTAAGTCTAACTGACCCCCGCTTTGCACCCACGCATAAGACCACAAAATACAAACATACATACGTTCGTTATACGCACACCGAGAGAAAAAACTAAAAGAATCCTTTTATACCTTTTTTTTTTTTAGAAATTTATTAAAAGAAATACAATAATTATTTCTGCATCCCACACAATGTATAGAAAATTTCTAAGGTAAACACTAAGGCAAAGTCACCAGCATTCCCTTATCGGGGAAACCTTATCAGAAACTGTTTTGCTTTTGCTGTTGTTAATTCAGCAACACATATTTCCATTAAAATGCACAACTACTACTCTTTGGCTTTGGCTTTAAGTTGTTGACTAAGTGACTCATATTTGGGTGAAACTGCGGTCTGGGGAGCTTAGGCGAAATGCAAAAGCATCTTAATGGGGCTTCTAACAAGTTCTCCCATGAAACTGACCTTCTCGGCAAATTGTAATGTAATTTTCGCAATCAGCAAATAAACTTTTAGGAATATAGCCAGTAAAAAAGCAAGACCTGATCACCCCAAAGTCTGTGCTTTAAGGTTAAGTGAGATCTTATTTGTGCAACCTGTGGCTTATCCACACAAGACACTCACCCCGTTTCTGGTTATTTTGGAACGTGAGGAGATTGGAACAAAATATCAGAAGTAGTGCTATCGAAGAAGCCTCGTGCTTCCAATTGGAATTGACATTTGGGCTTTGGGAGGTAGTGACTACCCTGGTTACCATTACAAAGTTAGCAGGACGATGCTGGGGACCTTTAAGAACTTTTGAAAATAAATATATTTTGGGTATAATGAGTGAATTGAATAACCTTTCTTTATGCCAACTTTGATTTTTAATAGATTATTAAAGTTGTACTTGTCTTTGTTACTTCTTTTTGTATTTTTGTATATAAAAAATAACCCATAGATCTTTTTTTCTCTTTTGAGCAATAATATACAAAAAAAAATAACAAATTTAGGAAGTCTATAGTACTTCCCAGTTTATTTTTATATAATTTTTATTTAATTACTTATTATTTTTCCCTTCAACTTAATCTTTCCGTGATCGCTCAGAGATTACATGTTGTGTGGAGGGTCTTTGTGAGAATGTGTGTGTGTACATTTTTATATATTTTCTTAAATTTCTCCTTTCTTCCTTAAATTGCTTGCCATCCTTGTCTTCCCGTTGTTCTTCTTTGTGCCGTTGATCTTGGTTGGATCGTCCCCCCATCTTCTTGGTCTCTCTTTGAATTTTTAGTGTGTGTGTGTGTGTGAGTGTCGATTCTTCATTTCCCACGCTGCACAGTTATATGTACATGATACATACACACAAATGTAACATATGTGGGGCTCTCTTGTGGCCTAGTCCTGTCCTGCCGATAACCGATAACCGATCACATATTATTTGCATTCAGACTTACCTGTATTCGCAAATACAAAAATATAAAAAAAAAGACTAAAAACAACCGTATGATTCACTGGTCTTTCGATCGATCAGTTCAGTTGCCAAGCTCCACCACCTTCTCTCTCCCTCTCCCAACTGAGCAGCTGTTCTCTGTGCAGTGATCCCCGCCTGGTTCAACGATCTAATTAAAGGTTATAATTTCGTACTTGCTGTCGTCGTCGGAGAAGCCAACTTATTTGTTTATTTACATGTGTATGCAAAGTAGATCTGGCGTCGGGCGACAAATTCACCTGAGAACGAGCGAACGAGCGAACGAGCTGAGTGGGGAGCTGAGAGCAATTGTGACAAACAAGAGATTTCTTTTGTCTGCCTTACAAATTGAGGGTGTACACACAGTCAAAGTCCTTGACCCACCCCACACACAATATGAGATTGCAAGTAACCTTACCCCTTTTCCATAGCTTAAAAACCCCCAAAAGAGCATCATATTCTTTGAAATCTTTAAAACAATTTCTAGGTCCAAAGGGTATTGGTTTTTCCAAGTAAAAGTCAATGGCGGGACATATGTTTGTGTATAAATAACAAAATAAATGAAATATTTATAATATTTTTCTGTTTTGTTTTGTTTTACAGGAAACGTATCCCTCATCGCCACCAGTTTGGTTTGCCGAGAGCGAGGAGACGAGCGTCACAAATGCCGTTCAAATACTTAGCAATACAAACGGACGTGATAATCACGTGATTAATCAGGTAAATAAGTCGAAAAATAAGTCACAGAATAAACTGAAACTGAAACTGATCCTCAATCCTCTTTCCAGGTGGGCATACTGCTGCGTGAGCTGTGCCGACTACACAACGTTCCACTGCCACCCGACATCGACAACCTGGCGCTGCCGCTGCAAACGCCACCCCCATCCGCTTCGCCACTGCGCTGCGAACAGAGGCCCGGCGGTGGTGGTGGAGCGGGGGGCGGCGTTAGCGGTGGTGGAGGACACAATGGAGGCAATGAGGAGACCGACTCGGACCAAGAGGACATTGAGGATCCCATTGGCGAGAGTGAACAGGAGAGCGAGGGCGATGAGGATTTGCCGCTGGAAATGGACGATGTACGAAGTACAAACAAGGTGAATATATTATAATCCTGTTATCCTAAGCATTACTGACAATGATTATTAATAATTGCAGAAAGACGACATGGAAGTGGAACATTTAGCGACCCTCGAAAGACTGCGTCAAAGTCAAAGACAAGACTATTTAAAAGTAAGTTGAATATACAATATATATAACAATTAGATATAAATATGCATTTTATTTAATTTTTAGGGTTCCGTTTCGGGTTCCGTGCAGGCAACCGATCGATTAATGAAAGAACTACGTGATATTTATCGATCAGACGCCTTCAAGAAGAACATGTATCAGATTGAGCTTGTGAACGAGTCCATTTACGAGTGGAATATACGCCTCAAGTCTGTCGATCCGGACAGTCCCCTGCACAGTGATCTGCTAATGCTGAAGGAGAAGGAGGGCAAGGACAGCATACTGCTTAATATACTGTTCAAGGAGACGTATCCCTTTGAGCCACCCTTTGTGCGGGTCGTTCATCCGATTATCTCAGGTAAGTCTTGTCTTTCAGTTTAGTTTTTGTTTTGTTTTTTTTTTTTTTGTTTTTTTTTTGTTTGTTTTTTTTTTTGTTTGTTGTTTGTTTGCAATTAAAGTAAGCCATATAATTATCAGGCGGCTATGTGCTCATCGGCGGTGCCATCTGTATGGAACTGCTGACCAAGCAGGGCTGGAGCTCAGCCTATACCGTGGAGGCGGTGATCATGCAAATAGCAGCCACTCTGGTCAAGGGCAAGGCGCGCATCCAATTTGGAGCCACCAAGGTATTAACTCTGGACACCTATATGTTCTGTACAATATATATTTGTCCATCCAAAAATTATAGATAATTTATTATAATTTTGCTAATATTGTATTGTCTTCTTGTCTCTGTCTCTGTCTCTACTTTACAGGCACTGAGCCAGGGCCAATATAGTTTGGCTCGGGCCCAGCAGAGCTTCAAGTCGCTGGTCCAGATCCACGAGAAGAACGGTTAGTTATGCCCCATAGAAGATATTTAAATAATTGAGCTTTATTTTCGTGCATTTTCACAGGATGGTTCACGCCGCCCAAGGAGGATGGCTAAGGTCGCTGCTAGCCGCCGTTTCAGAAGCAGAGAACCTTTCCTTCAGATTACAGCAAGCCACAACGCACCAGACACCAGACACCCTCACATCCTTACATCATCCTCACACTCTGCTGCACACATCGACATCTATCTTGGTATAAAAACTCCTCCGCCCAGCAATTTCATTACCCACAACATTCTCACAGTCGCCGCCTGTGGTGGGACCCGATCTGGTCCACAGATCGGGAAGAGTGCGTGCGACAGCAATAGAAATTTTTGTTATAACTTGTTAATTGCCCCCAGTTGGCCACATTATGTAACGATTCCCTTCATTTTCAAGAAGGATCATTTGTAAATGTCACGTGTCGTCCCCTCCTCCTCTATGTATGTAACTGTGACGTCGTCGTCCCCCCCCCCCCCCCCCCCCAAAACACACTCTTAACACCCTCGGAAAAATTTATGATGAACCTCGGGCCAAACCAAACCAAACCAATCCAATCC
>VNJQ01003562.1:0-50063 GCA_008042515.1 Drosophila truncata | reverse complement strand
TATCTTAGAATATGGATCTTGCGTTTGGAGCCCCCAGTATGGGGTCCACAGTAAACGCATTGAATCGGTTCAAAAGAACTTTTTGCTTTTCGCTTTACGCGGCTTAAGCTGGGATGCTGAACAGAGATTACCCTCCTATCATAGTAGACTTCTCCTAATTAATTACCCTCCTTAGCCAATCGTAGAATTATGCTAGGTATTACTTTTATTTATAACCTTATTCATGGCGACGTGGAAAGTACTGACTTGTTAGGTTAACTCAATTTCCACGTACCGAGTAGATATACTAGATCCTATATACCCTTAGTTTTGCAACATTGTAGAACCTCATTTGAACTGCATGAACCCTTTAGAGTACTGTGTGCAAGTAATAATGATTTGTACTCAATAATTTCACATGTAGATAGTCTTCCTAAACTAAAAACTTTAATCCTAGCACACTTAGTACGCATGCAAGCAAACATTCAGGCAGCACGCCAGTAGTTTATTTCCTCGTATTCTTTTCTATATTTCCCATCGCGACTACTAATACCTAACCCCAACAGGCACGTGCCTGGTTTCACAAGGGCCACTTGAGTGTACTGATCGTAGTGCATCAATGTCTTTATATATGTCGCAGAATAATTTAAACATTCAAATTATAACGATTATTTGTTGGTACACATTTGTTTTATTTCTTTGTGGTTCCCCTTTCTTTCGTGCGAGGCAGATACATAATTCTGTCAACGTAGTCTGGCCGTGGGCATGAGTGAGACAGATAGTGTTCGTCATAACTCACCACACTGTGTGTGTGTATTGGAGGGTGAGAAGGAATTGAAAAGGGATCGACATGAATTAAAGAGTCAGTCGAGTTGTGAAATTCAATCAACATGCCACGCGCCAGAAAACGTTTCGCCGAAAGTCCGGTCAAAGACTCGGATAATGAATCCTCGTCATCAGAAGTGGGATTACCTCCGCCTCCAGCCGATGATGCAAATCTTTTGTCAATTTTGGAGATGCAAAATCGTAATTTCGCTGAGCTAATAAAACAAGTGCAGTGCTCTCAAAATGAACCAAAAGATGCCAAAAACATTGTTCTGCCAAAGTTCAACCCTGATCGTGCAGGATCAGACGCTCTCTCCTGGTGTTCAACGGTCGACTACATCTTGTCCGAAAATCAGCTAGTGGGCAGCGCTCTTGTAATGTCCCTCGCAAATCACTGGAAGGCACCGCATCTCACTGGCTCTCGCAGACATGCTTTCCCGGCATTACGTGGACGCAGTTCCGAGAATTATTTTTGCAATATTTTTCTGGAACGGAGACTTTGGCCGCAACCGTTATGAATTTGCTAAATGCACGCCCAAACGAAGGAGAGTGCTTGTCGCTGTATGGAAGCAGAATGGTCACATCACTTATGGCCCGCTGGAAGTCACTTAGCGTCGAACAGATTGCAGTATCCGTTACGTTGACACATGCAGCTGGGATAGACAAACGATTGCGCCGTTTGGTTTTTACGACGGATAGCAAAACCAGAAACGAGCTGTATCAGGAACTCAAAGCCTTTTCGTACGACACTAGACAGAACCAGCATTCGAGTGACAACTTATCAGCACCCCAAGGAAAAAGTGTCAGGACTATGTCTCACATCACGTGTCATAATTGTGGCAAGCCCGGACATAAGAAGGCGGAATGTCGCTTTAATAAAGAGGCAACTCAGCGTCAGCAGCCCCGTAATCAACAATCTGGAGCAAAAGATCGATCATCCGTGATCTGCTATAAATGTGGAAAAGCTGGACATGTATCTACTGTGTGCCCGGATCGTCAGGAGCGTCCGCCGATGAAGAACAATACCATCAAAGACGTAAACATATGCACGGTACTTGAGCCCTTAGGAACGTTGCTGCAGTTTGGTGAGTCGTTCCAATTTTACTTCGACTTCAGAGCCGAATGTTCACTCATCAAAGAGACTGCATCACTGAGATTATCCGGTACTAGAATAAACAACGTAGTGACATTGAGGGGTATAGGTACAGATATTGGCGAATGTTTTAATTTGTGAGCTTTCTTTCGAAATCTTGTTTCACGAAGTTTTAGACAATCATATCAAATACGACGCTCTGATTGGTCGGGAAATTTTGAGCCAGGGCATCGGCGTGACAATTACATCAAGCGCGCTTACTATGTTTAACGAAAAGTCTGTATTACCTGTCGTAGTCTCCGAATGCACTCCTGACCTGGCTGGTGTCGATACCGATTTACATGGACAGGATAAAGACAAACTGCTCTCAATATTACAGGGGTATTCAAATTCATTTATAAACGGTATACCACAGAGCCGCGTGACTACGGGACAGTTAGAGATTCGCTTGATTGATCAGAATAAGACGGTTCAGAGGCGCCCTTACTGATTGAGTGTGGAAGAAAAAGAAAAGTTTAGACATTCCATTCCAGAGCTGTTGGAAGCAAACATAATAAGACACAGTTCCTCTCCTTTCGCGAGTCCGATATTACTTGTCCGCAAGAAAAATGGTACAGACCGTCTTTGTGTTGATTATCGTGAGCTTAATGCCAATACTGTTTCCGACAAGTACCCATTGCCACTTATATCTGACCAGATAGCTAAGTTGAGTGGTGCTAGGTTTTTCACGTGCATTGACATGGCGAGTGGCTTCCATCAGATCCCAATACATACAAGCTCTATTGAACGGACAGCGTTTGTAACCCCAGAAGGGCAGTATGAATACTTGGCTATGCCTTTTGGGCTTAAAAATGCGCCTTCTGTATTCCAGAGGGCCATTAATCGTGCCCTAGGTGATCTGACTCATACATATGCCATCGTTTACATGGACGATGTAATGATAGTTGCACGCACAAAGGAGGAAGCTTTCGACAGGCTAAAAATAACTCTACAAGCACTCGTCGAAGCAGGATTTTCTTTCAACATCAAAAAATGCTCCTTTCTTAAATCTTGTGTAGAATATTTGGGCTTCAAAGTTAGAGCAGGTAAAATTCAACCGAATCCTAGAAAAATACAAGCTCTTACAGATTTACCGCCTCCGCAATCTGTGACTCAACTGAGACAATTTATTGGACTGGTCTCGTATTTTTGTCAGTTAGTACCCAAGTTTTCACAGTTACTGAAACCACTCTATGCTCTAACTTCAAAAAGCATGTCATTTTCATGGGAATTAGAGCACGAGCAAATACGACGGAAGGTAATTTCAATCCTGACTAGTGAACCTGTTCTTACTATTTTCGATCCACAATTTCCTATTGAGCTTCATACAGATGCGAGTGCCGATGGCTATGGCGCAATTTTGTTGCACAAAATCGAAAACAAGCCACGAGTTATCGAATACTTTAGTAAACGGACTTCGTCAGCGAAATCGCGTTATCACTCGTATGAGTTGGAAACACTTGCGGTTTTCAATTCTATTAAGCATTTTCGCCATTACTTGCATGGTCGACATTTTATCGTTTTTACCGATTGCAATTCTCTCAAGGCATCTTGCGCAAAAGCGGAACTGACTCCAAGAGTCCATAGGTGGTGGTCGTACATGCAATCTTTTGAGTTTGACATTCAGTATAGGCCAGGCGAACGAATGGCTCACGTAGATTTTCTGTCTCGAAATCCCATATCAAAAGATCGCATCCAGTCAAAAGGTACAGTGGAAAAACATATAAATTTGACAGAGATTACTGACAATTGGTTGTTAGCTGAGCAGCAACGAGACGAAGAAACGTCGTCTATTGTTTCTAAATTGCGTAACAATGATCTTTCTGAGGATTTGGCCAAAACGTACGAGTTAAGGGCAGGAACGCTGTATAGGAAAATTCAAAGAAACGGAAAGACTCGTTGTCTCCCTATCATCCCAAAGCCATTTAGGTGGTCAGCTGTAAACAATGTGCACGAGTCAATTATGCACCTTGGTTGGGAAAAAACCCTTGAGAAAATGTACGAATACTATTGGTTTGACAAGATGTCCAAATACGTTCGCAAATTTGTCGACAACTGTATTACATGCAGATTGTCAAAGCCCCCATCTGGTAAGGTACAAGCGGAATTGCATCCCATACCAAAGGTTAACATCCCGTGGCATACAGTCCACATCGACATCACAGGGAAACTTAGTGGTAAAAATGAACAGAAGGAATACATAATCGTGTCAATAGACGCCTTCACGAAGTTTGTCTTTTTATCTCATACATCGAGGCTAGACACCGAGAGCTGTATTAAGGCATTAAGATCACAAATATCATTGTTCGGCGTACCTTCTCGTCTGATCGCAGATCAGGGACGTAGTTTTTCAAGCACAGCATTCCGTGATTTCTGTTCTGTTCAAAAGATAGAATTGCATCTGATCGCCACGGGTGCTAGTCGGGCCAATGGCCAAGTAGAGCAAGTTATGAGTACTCTAAAGTCCATGCTAACAGCGGTTGAGACAGGTCAGGGGTCATGGCAAGATGCTTTATGCGAAATTCAACTGGCTCTTAATTGTACGCCCAATAGAGTGACTAAGGTTAGCCCTTTAGAACTACTCATTGGCAAAGAAGCAAGGCCGTTTGGTCTCGTACCTGTTGTTGAAAGTAAGAACGATGTTGATATTGATAAAGTTAGAGAAAGGGCTAAGCAAAACATGGAAAAGAATGCCAATTATGATAAGGCTAGATTTGATAAAGGCTACTATTGTAAGACATAAAGTATATGATCACGTTTTGCTTAAGAACGAACAGCGACATCAGACAAAATTAGACCCTAAGTTTAGAGGTCCGTTTTTAGTAACCGAAATATTGGAAGGAGATCGGTATAAACTTAAGGCACTAACTAATAATAGAACATATAAATATTCTCACGAATTTTTGAGGCGTATGCCTGAGAAGGGGATTACCACAGAGTTGGATGATGAGTGTGATGATGAAGAAATCACAGAACTGAATGATGAAGTCAGTAATGAAGATGCCACAGATCAAGCCGGCGAGGGCTGTGATCTTGAAATAGAATAAAGACATTGTAAACGCCCGGATCGATTCCATATTTCATGACTTTCTGTGGAGGTGAGCACCCGAGTTATGTGGTTCTCCATTTGCTGCATTAATATTGAAGTTTTGGTAATGATCGGACGTCAGTTATTTGGCCGGCTTATAAACTAAACTGCGAGCTATTTGTGATGGCGGGTTTGTCTGGATATACATAAGCTGTGGGCTAAATTAACTTGTTTATTGGCTGGCCAGTTTATTTCCTTAATGACTGTGTGCTAGTTGTTGGCATGATTTTTGTAAATGAAATGAAGAATATGATCGCCTTATGAAAGAAAAGGCTGAATAATTTTAATTGTTTGGATTTAAGTTGGTGGTAATCTGGATCTCATGGCAAACGTTGTATAAGAGTAAGAAATAATTTGTTCAATTTTGATTTAAGAAGAAAAATGTATTTTTGCGAAACCTGCTTGGATTTGAATTTGTATTAAAAGGCAAATAATAATAATAATAATAATAATAATAAGAGAATATTTTGTAAAACCTTTATATTGTAAACTCACGAGGACGTGAGATAGGTCAGGAAGGCCGTGTCGCAGAATAATTTAAACATTCAAATTATAACGATTATTTGTTGGTACACATTTGTTTTATTTCTTTGTGGTTCCCCTTTTTGTCGTGCGAGGCAGATACATAATTCTGTCAACGTAGTCTGGCCGTGGGCATGAGTGAGACAGATAGTGTTCGTCATAACTCACCACACTGTGTGTGTGTATTGGAGGGTGAGAAGGAATTGAAAAGGGATCGACATGAATTAAAGAGTCAGTCGAGTTGTGAAATTCAATCAACATGCCACGCGCCAGAAAACGTTTCGCCGAAAGTCCGGTCAAAGACTCGGATAATGAATCCTCGTCATATATATAAAATATATATGCACATACATATACTCTTGATCAGCACAAAGAATCGAGTCAATCAATCGAGTCGCTAGACATCTTCGTCTGTACGTTTTACAAATATAGTTTTATGTGAGTTGTTGGAAAGGTGGCGTTCATTTCAAAATGAATTCGGTACGAAGAATGCGGCGTCAGAATTTTGCCATCACGCCAGGCTTTTTAGATATTTATTTATTTATATACCCGTATTTACTGATTTTTGAGGTTATGTGGAGGGCGCACCAAATGGGATAGGATTCAATATTAATGAAATTTGGTACATAGAATCGAAATCCGGCATCAGAATTCGCCTATCACGTCAGGATTTTGAGATATCTGACATTTTCGAAAAATCGCCGTTTGCGGGATCATAATCTCAAATATCTGACGTGGTAGGCAAATTCTGATGCCGGATTTGCTTTCTACGCATCAAATTCCCTGACATGCGAATTCCAGTATTCCAACAACTGAACGAAATAAATCGCTTTGACATCATTAGCATTATTATTAAGCCTTTAGGAAAACTTCATGCAGCATAACTTTGCGAAAAAATCGTATATGATATCTTGAGGTCTTAAATTAAAGGGAAAGAGTTGTATTAAATGATGCAACTGAAAAAACACCAACAGTTACGGTTTCTACATGACCTCAAAAGTCCGCGAAACCCCCATTATTTTGTACATAACAAATATATCAAAAACTCTGACTTATGCCGGAGTCCATTTTTTTTAAATATAGCTAATTCCTGAAGGAATTCGGAGCGTAGTCGTATTCCATATCTTTCAAACAACTGGACCGCGTTGACCTGTGATATTGAATAACAAGAAAGGAAGCTAACTTCGACTTGCCAAAGTTTATATACCCTTGCAGATTGCAATTGAACTATGTAATTAAAAACGAAATTCTAAAATAATAATGAATGGCTGAATCTCAAAATTGATGAAAATATGTTGAGAAACAACCGAGTTATGATTTTTTCTATTATTTCCCTATGGCAGCTATAGGATAAAGTCGTCCGATTGTCATAAAATTTAAATCAAAATTCTGGATTAATATTAAGTGACCAAATCTCAAGTTTAATGAAAACATGTTGAGAAACAGCGAAGTTATAATTTTGTTCGAAAATTTTGCCGTTTGTTTCTTTTGTTTCCGATTGTTTCAATGGCAGCTATTGTGAAATTTAATACGAATTTCTAGAATAATGATAAAGGGCCAAATATCAAATTTGGTGATTATATGTTGAAATCTGACAAAGTTATAATTTTTATAAGGTACAAAGGTATTATAATTTTGTGCGAGTGCGATATTCTGTAACAGACAGAAGGAGGCGTGGCAAACCCCTAAAAGTTACTTAAATATTGGTCAGGACCACTTAAGGAGTCGATATAGCCATGTCCGTCTGTCCGTCCGTCCGTCTGTCTGTCTGTTTGTATGAACGCCAATATCTCAGAGACTATCAGAGCTAAAGACCAAACTTCGGATTTAGATATCTTATATCACGCAGATCAAGTTTATTTTCAATTTTGGCTGCTCCCCTTTTTTGGGGAGTTATTTGAAAAAAGCGTATATCTCCTAAATTTATAAAGTTAGGTAAACTATTTTCAAAACCTTGATTTATTTTATCCATCGTAAAAGGGGCGATATAGTCCCGCTAGCGGACTCTGAAACGTACAATGAGCGGGAAAACAGCGGATTTACTGGCTCTAAAACGGACAAGCTCCGGGAGTACTGCTCTATTCTTAAAATCGTATGTATAAGCGTTCTCGATATTAGAGTTTGGTTTGCCTCAGTAGCCGAGTTGGTAAGCAGACCGCCTGTGAATTCTGTGACATGGGTTCGAGTGCTACCGGGACGTAAAAAATGTGTAAGATTTTATTTGGGATTTATTTACGAATTATATGAATTGCTAACAATTTGTAACCTTATAATTATAGATATTAACAAAATGTCTTTCAGGTCGAAGCTTAAGTGAAACATAGATTATTTGTTGTCTAGTTTGGGATTAAACAGACAGACAGACAGACAGACAGACAGACAGACAGACAGACAGACAGACAGACAGACAGACGGACAGACGGACATGGCTAGATCGACTCGGCTGTTGATGCTGATCAAGAATATACAGTGGCTAACTTTGAAACCTTAAGAGCAATCAACGCAAATTAAACGCAGATTAGTTAACTGGTATTTTAACTTAAATAATAGTATTTTATTTTTAGATTTTGACCAACAACTTCCTAATTATCTAACAAAAACAAAAAATACTGCTTATTTCAACGTCACAGCTTATTTGACCCAACTATTTGATTTAATAATAAAAAATTAAAAAAAAAATATTTTTAAAAATCTATATATTTAGTATGTCTACCTTTTTGGTCCAGAACAGTTCTACGGCGATTTGAAATTGATTCCACCAAGTTTTCTCTGCTTTCTGGGCGGATTTAAGCCCATTCCATTTTATTCCCATTCCCATTCATTTTATTTGCACATTAACAAAGACTTTGGGTTCTGGAATGAAGTCAGTTTTGCTGATTAGTCAAATATTAATATTTTTGAGTCTTTTGGATGTTCTAACTTATAGCGTAAGGCAAATATTAAACATTTTTTAAACATTTTCTTTGCGTTTAAAATTGAAATAATAAAAAATCGAATATTAATGTTATCCACTGTATATGTAAGCATAAAATCTTAATATACATATATCCTTTTATTCCTATTGAAGCAAAACTGTGTGTATATTATAAATACATTGCTTAAACATTTAAAGTGGTATATTCTTAAAATATGCCAAGTTTCAGATCGATATATACAATTTTCGATTTTATGCCGCTTATTTGGCAATCCGGCCTACTGTGCTTTGGTTACATTCATATTTATACCCTTGCAGGTTATTATAATTTCAGTCAGAAGTTTGCAACTCAGTGAAGGAGACATCTCCGACCCTATAAAATATATATATTCTTGATCAGCATCAACAGCCGAGTCGATATAGCCATGTCCGTCTGTCCGTCTGTCCGTCTGTCCGTTTCTACGCAAACTAGTCCCTCAGTTTAAAAGCTATCTCAATGAAACTTAGTATATACTCTCTCTTATATACTCTCACTCGTACCTATGTCGGAATGGGCCGGATCGGACGACTATATCATATAGTCATACATTTTTCGAAAAATTTCGGCTTAAATTTTATGAAAATATATTTTATAGCTGCCATAGGAACAATCAGGAAAATAATAGAGAAAATCATAACTTCGATGTTTCTCAACATATTTTCATCGGACAACTATATCCTATAACTGCCATAGTAACAATCGGGAAAATAATAAAAAAAAAGTCATAACTTCGCTGTTTCTCAACATATTTTCATCAAACTTCAGATTTGGTTACTTAATATTATTCCAGAATTTCGATTTAAATTTCATGAAAATCGGACGACTATATCCTATAGCTGCCATAGGAACAATCAGAGAAATAATAGAAAAAATCATAACTTAGTTTTTTCTCAACATATATTCATTAAATTTGAGATTCGGCCATTGAATGTTATCTAAGAATTTCGTTTTTAATTTTATAGTTCAATTGCAATCTGCAAGGGTATATAAACTTTGGCGAGCCGAAGTTAGCTTCCTTTCTTGTTTTATATTACTTTTTTTCAGTATCGCGAAAAGGTAGCGAACTATTTTATGCTCCTTTTTTGCTGATAATTATGGATGAAATCTTGCATCATAATCAGTATTGATTAAAATCCATCAGTAATGAGTGATCATGTTGTTATGCCATACGCTAGCAATGATTTATATTTTTTGCTAAAAGTAAAACTAAAAAGATCCGTTTAAACTTTTAACCAATAATACTTAATTTTTCTTTTTTTGGCACTTAGGGGGCAAAAACATGCAACACGAACATTTTTGTTTTTCTACCTTTGCTATAGATTCACGAAAAACTATGCGACATCGGAGTGAATCAAAATGTATTATCAACAGCATGAATGTATCTTATATTTGAACTTAAAAATGGGTAATAAAAAAACTTGTACTATTTTTTGGAGAGGGTGGAAAGTCGAACCTAACTTTCTGAAACCGAAATTTGTTCAAAATTGTGCTGTATTTTTTCGACATTATTTCATTTGAGTTTTTTTAGTTTCAAATAGAACACACATCATATGGATCATATGGATCATACGGGATCAATTGTGTCAATAATGGGAGTACCTCGAAGATCTAGGCGATTTGGCTGTGCTTCTATAAGTCAGGCTTTTGCAAAATGTTCAAATAAACATTGTGGGTGACTCAAATGTAACTATTGGGTTGGCAAGAAAGTCATGTCGTTTTTTTTTTAATATTTTCAAAGATGATTTATTTATATCAGGACTTATAATTAATCAATTATGTATTGGCCGTTTTGTTTGACCACTAATGACCTGCATAATTCCGCGCTCGAAGAACTTTTGGTCTTTTTCAGCAAAGAATCGAGACAAGTGGTTTTCGACAGCCTCATCTGAATCAAAGTTTTTACCATTTAAAGAGTTTTGAAGAGAGCGAAACAAATGGTAATTTGAAGGTGCTAAGTCCGGACTATAAGGTGGATGTGTTAGCACTTCCCAATTCAGCTCCGTTAATTTTTGCCGAGTGACCAAAGATGTGTGGGGCCTAGCGTTGTCATGGTGAAAGACTATACCCTTGCGATTAGCTAGTGCCGGCTCCTTTTCCTTAATTTTTTCCTCCAAATTGGATAGCTGGCGACAGTACACATCTGAATTTATGGTTTCATTTTGTCCCAGCAGCTCAAAGTGCACTACACCCTTCCAATTCCACCAAACAGACAGCATAACTTTCCTTTGATGTGGCTTGGGCTGGCTCATCTTTCTTGCTCTATGATCTTTTTCGTTGGACATTGTTGTAAATAACCCACTTTTCGTCGCCAGTAATGATCAGCTTCAAAAAAGGACCGTTTTTAATCCGTTGCAGCAGAGAATAGCAGATGTTGATACGCTTAGTTAGGTGAATTTCCTTTAAGTTATGCTGAACCCAAACATCGAGCTTGCTTACGTAGCCAAGTTTCTTCAAATGGTTTTCAACCGTTGTATGCGACACACTGAGCTTATCTGTCATCTCCCGTGTTGAATAACGCCGGTTTTCATCCAGCAAAGGCTGAATTTGTTCGTCAAAAACGGGCGATGGTCGACCAGAACGTGGGGCGTCTTTAACACCAAAATCTCCAAGCCTGAATTTGGCAAACCAGCGCTGACATTGGCGATCACTCATGGCATCTTTACCATACACTTCGCACAATTTTTCGCGAGCTTCGACTGCTTTTTTTCCTTTTCGGAAGTAAAAACGCAAAATATGCCGAAAATGCTCACTTTGGTCCTCCATGTTTAATTTGCTATAGCTTCCACAAATGTTATCGAATAATGATCAAATTTTCGTCGATAGTACCTAAGACAATAAGCTTTAAAACGATACTAAAAAGTTTGACCCTGGTACTCGATTAATCGTAAATAAATTAGATTAAAAACAATTGCTAAAAAAAACGACATGACTTTCTTGCCAACCCAATATTTCTTCTAAATTCCAGATCAACAACATGGGGGGCAAAAGGCAGTTCGGAAAAACCGATATAACTGATTAACCTGTGGTCCCACATTCGATTTATTTTGAATATTAGAGTGGAAAAATTAAGGTTTCACTTAAGCCCGATTGGTATTGGTATACCCGCGGTTAACGTTTTATAAGCGTTTGAAAAGTGCCAAAAACGCGGTTTTCTTAAAATTGGTACGAGATGTAAACTTCTTGTTTTCGAACTAGCATTGTATAGAACAATATCTTTCAGAATTAGCCAGTTTTAATCGCTGTATAAAAAAAAGTTTAAATTTTGTCGGCCTGTGCTATCTTTGAAGGCAAGAAAAAAATATCACAAACTTACTTGAATATAATTATTATTTACCAGTCTCTGGTCCCTGGTAAGTGTTTATTTAATTTCTGTTAGGTTTTCTTTAATTAATTCCTAAAGATCCAATTGTAAAGTGTACGGGTATTCAAACTACGGCGTCAATTCAATTCTTTAATTCTTGTTCTAGCGTATTAATGTAAATATATTTACAACATTATTATTGATATATTTTAATAGTGGTTCGTCTGTCAAGTATAAAGTTGAAGTAAGATCAATTTTTACACAGTTTATAATTGTATATTTTCATTTAAATATGTTACACGCACGTATACACACATATAAAATTGCATTATTATGGTTTACTTAAAGAATATGGTGAGTTTATACTGACGCAACTCTGATGTTTCCGGAGTTAGTCAGGCCATTGGTAATAATATATGTACATTAAATAGTGGTTTACACACAAAAATATTTTTCTGCATTTACCCTCGTTAAATATATAAAGCGATTAAAGTTCCTTAACTAATAGCTCGACTTGAATAACTCAAGAGAAAGTACAGATAAGTTATCCTTAATGTTAATGGAAAATATTTTGAATAGATTAAAAAAATATATTTTTTTTCTTCTTGTAAACCCACATGTGAGGACAAATTTAGGTAAATATGTGGCTATTTGATATTGATACGAGGGTGTTACAAGATTAATGCATGTCATACTTGGCTCTTCAAAGACATAGATTTTCAATTTTTATAATTTTATAGAAAATTTGGTGGGCATTTTTATTTAGAGGATACTGAATTAAAGTGGGCATCCTTCTTATTATTGGTTTTATCTCATTATAAGTTACTATCAATTTAATCAATTTTGTTTATTAATTGTTTTATCAATTCGATTAGGTTTTGTGGTCACCTTCTTTAATAACTCATATGGCTTAATTTTTTATATTACCAATATAATTTCGAATAAATATTTATAAATATTATTAATTATTCGGTTAGTTTTCTGCCATATAAGCTGGTAATCGTATATATGCGCCTCGTTTTATTGAAAACATACCATCATAGCGTTTCAGCAATCCAATAAATATGTACACTGTATACACCATTGGGATTATTATTCATACAAGTGTTAAATTGCAATGGTTCATTTATACATACATACATACAAATATACGTTAAAACATTTAGTATAAAATATTTATGTACTATATTTATATTGATAGCGTTAAATTAACAAGAAAAAATGTTGGAATCAAAAATAATAAATCGCCAACCTCTTAATATAAAACAATAAAGTTTTAAAGTGCCATTTTATGTAAACTGAATGTAAAATAAATTTTAAAAAGTTGTATATATAAACCTAAAATCATGCCGATCATTAACTTAAAAGTTGTATGCAAGTATGATAAAAAAGTGATTTTATAGTTTGTATACAACTCCAATCTTCTTCCGACGAAAATTTATTTTATACAGACAGGATTTGAAGTTGCAGCTTAGTTTTTTATTTTTTACAGTTCGCTTAAAAAATGTATTCCGAATTTTTAATTAATATTTATTTTTTGTTAATTTTTAATTAATAAAAACAAACAACATTAATAATAAATCAAATATTTTGCAGGAGCAATTAAGTATTATAAATAAAATTTATTTGTGAACCCAAAAATAAGGCTTTCCCTTTTATGTTTAAAAGCACTTACAAACTCGATGGCAAATTTAAAAAAAAAGTCATAAATGATGCATTAGTTGATAAAATCATGAGCTAAGATTATACATTTAATTGCAAGTTGATTAGCTTTTTATTCTGCGACAGTTAAAAAATCACAGAACTTTTGTTTTCATTTTTTTTCTTTATATATATATGTATATTTTTTATATTTATATATATATTTTATATTTATATATATGTATATAGAGTGCCATTAGGAATGTGACTTAGTACCAATTATGAACTGCACAGCTAATCCTTAAGCTATACATAGATAAATATATAATTATTTTTGAACATAGGAAACTATTATTAATTTTTTTTTATAGTTTATATAAATTAATGTCAGTCGTTTTTCGTGTTGAATTACTATTTATCTTGACAAATTTGTTCTCTCATTATTTTACTTAAATATCAAAATACATGTACGTACAATATCATTATATTTTTAAGTATTAGATGAGCAAATATACGACACATTTACATCTTATAAATTTCTTTGTTGTCTGAAAACTAAAATATTTAAATGTATTTATGTATGAAAAATTGCGGTGCTATTGAAAAGGTTCTCTTTATACAAGTTTTTAACCAAAATATCCAACTATTAATTGCAATGTTTTTATTATGGCCAAGTACATATTTATCATTGATATGCGAGAGACAGGACATTAAATAATTTCCAAGTATAAATTTAATGAACTGAATATGTATTAAAAAATTATTTATATTTAAGAAAGATATGTATTCCAAGAGCTAAAAACATATTCGGAATTGAAAATACTTAAAACAGAGATAAACTTATGTGTAAAAAAACTTAAGATCTTTAAGGTCGTTTTGGTTCGAATTTCTTAAGCCATAAATGTGAACGTAACAAATATATGGTGTGAAAAGCGAAATATTATATTCATGTTGAATGTATTATTTTTTATAAAGTTAATTTAAGATTTAATTTACTTCAATTTGAAGTGAATAAAGTCTTTAATTTACTTCAATTTGAAGTGAATAAAGTCTTTAATTTACTTCAATTCGAAGTGAATAACATCTTGAGTTTACTTTATTTATAAAAAATACATGTTTACATTTTGCAACAAACTGAATGGTGTAAAAAAGGTAAAAGCAATAATGTATGATTGGTTTATTGACAACTTATTTCAAACATTATGATTTTTATCAACTAGATTAGATGCTTAATACAAAAGCTTACTTTATTTTGCTTATTTTAATAGTTATCTTTGTTTTTGTTTTAGTTTTTTCGTGCAAAAATCTTTTTTTATTCAGCTGACATTATGTTGTGGACTTGCTCTAACTTAAATGCCAAACGCTGCTTTTGAGAAAACTCATCCTCTTCAAGTGTCACGGTCAGCTGTTCATTATACTTTACAGCGTATGTGTAGAGCTCATGTAAAGCACAATTTGTATTAAATTCTGTGGTGTGCAGCTGAAATAATATAAAAGTTACATTAAAAATTAACTTTCTTATTAAAATTTCGGTTATATTCACTTAACATTCTTATTACATTTTCGGTTATATTCAGTAGCAAAGGGGAAAACTAATTATAGAGAGCCCTATTCAATAACAAAAAGTCGGGTGTTCCGATTTCGGGCGTCGCTCGATTTCGTTACCGATTATATTCAAATCGGTATACAGGGAACAACACGTAGAGGTCATTGCAAATGCAATGGGATTTTATTTTGTTTTGTTTTTAGTATTAAATACTGTACTTATTTTGATTTACAGGGAAAAAAAAATTATTTGCTAAATATATAAAAATTTTGACTTGGGTATTATCACTAACCATACAACATATAGACTACTAATTTCATAATCAAAAGTATCAAGTATCAAAAGTAGCAAAAGACCAAATATTCTTGCTGGGCCGAAATGAAATGATCGCACACATGCGCCCGTGTACGTGAATGCATGAGCACGCATACATATAAAGAAGAATTCAAGCTCAGAGGAACCTTCTTCAAGATGCGCCACTCTGCGACTGAACGAGCGAACTCTCGCAATCAGTGTGCGAGCATAAGGATGAGAGAGCGAAAAATCCGAGCGCACACGAAGCCACGGGGCCTGCCGATAACAGCTCTTGGGGCCTGTCGCTACAAAATTTTTGTGTCCATTTTCGTTGTATGAAATGAGTAGTCTATATGTTGTATGGTTAGTGGTATTATCCTCCCCGTGAATTGAATTCGGGACAACTTACAATTACTCTAACGAACGTTATAAAAATAGCTCTGACTTTGTTTCGCTGTATTTATGCAGGCAAAGAATGTGACAATTGCAAGTGTATTGATGCGTGTTTTGGCGCTTGTCAAAATCATATAAAAGGAAAAGAATAAGAATAACAAAAAAAAAACGGAGACAAGCTTAGATATAATGCAAATGTCTTCCATTCCACGAGCTAAGTGGTTAAAGCTGCACATGCATTTTCGTAAGCATTTGGCTTGGGTTTGATTCCACAGCAAGGCAAGAGAACATTTTTTTATTTTAAGTGATTTTTTATTGATTTTGTTGTATTTCTTAATATTACATACAAACGTTTCGTTAGACTGAGCTTAGTCAGATGCACCACCAACCAGTTCGTTATGAGAAATTTTAATAACTAAACTAATATGTATAATGCACGTCTTGATTTATTTGGAGCCCTCTGTCTGGGCTGCCTCTTAGCGCGATAGCAATGAAATTTAGACAATCTGTGTATTTTGATAAAATACACAAAAATTATCAATAAATTTATAAATTTTGGAGATATACGATTTTTTCAAATAGCTCCTCCAAAAAGGAGAGCAGCCAAAATTGAAAATAAACTTTATCTGCGTGCAGATATAAGAAGTCTAAAGAAGTCTCTAGCTCTTATAGTCTCAGAGTTCTAGGTGTTCATAAAGACAGACGGACGGACATATTTAGTAACTTAGGTAACTTTTAGGGGTTTGCCACGCCTCCTTCTGCCTGTTACAGAAAATTGCACTCGCACAAAATTATAATACCTGTGTACCTTTGGCACAGGGTATAATAAAACACTCACCCTTGATTCTTCAGCAAGCATTGCGTTCATGTCCTGATCTGATATTGGCGACATATCTCGAATGTCGCGATAATAGCGATCAACCCACTTTCGATACTCGGGTATATCTTTAGCATATAAAAGCTTTGAGCTGGGCGAGTCTTTGCCTGTAAAAATTTTTTGATATTATTTAAATTAATTAATTATTTGAATTTTTTTTACCCAAACGATGATCAGATGTTGAACAAGAGTCCATAAATGTTTGAGCAACAACTGAGAGGCAGGAGTCCACAATATTCGATTTATGTATGTCAAAGACAAAATTTGGATTCTTTATTAAGTTGACCCAAAATCTAAAAAAAAATAAAGAAAATATTTTAAAAGCTTAAGAAATATGTCCTTATTACGAATGGTTACCTTAATGGCAAACTATTACTTTTCCAGGTATGAACGACCTCAGGATCTGTGATGCCATGCAACTGGGCTTGATCATCAAGAAAGTCAAACATATACTTTATGGCCAATGGCAAAGCCGATCCACGATGCGCTGTGCTGAATATTGTCTCAAAGAGATCATCCACAAATTTCTGCAGGGTGCCCTTGGTTGCCAATAGTCGAGTAAGGTATATTTCTGATACCAATTTATTGACGCGTTCTCCTTCCTTCTGCATATCACTATCGTGGTGCTTAACCAAATGCCAGTATCTCATACCGTTATCATGAATATCATTGTTTAAGGGGCTGCCGGCGCGGCTAAAGGTCGGAGAGGAGGAGGTGTATTTCGATATATTAAGTGTTTCATACCTATAGACATATTTAAAATATTTGTATTATTGAAAACAAATGCTTATTAATATGTATGTGTATATCTTACTTGTGCGATTTCTCATTTTTATCCGACAAAATACTAAAGTTGTAAATGGAACTTTGCTTTGGCACTAAACTGAGGCCAGCGCCATCGGGAACATTATAATGCTGCAAAGTGTTGAGCTTCTTCCATTCATTCTCTGTTTTCGAAGTGACATCTTCATCGTATAAAATAACACGGCCTGTTGCACCCGTACGCCATTCTATAGAGAAAAAAATGTATTTACCAACTACTTAAAGTGCGACTGCATGTAGACTTACCCAAATCTAAATCATCTTTCCTGGGTCTTTGGCTAGATGGTATATTTTTATATATTGTTTCCAAACATTTTTCCTTAACTTGTCCAATTGTATCGCAGTCCAAGACCTTAACAGATATGTTTTCGGTATGAGGAGGCAACATGTCCAAATTATTGCAAAAGATTGGCTGTTGAATGATGCTGGCATAAACGTTCATTGGTCGAAAATCGATGCTTTGTCTTATAAGTTTCTCCTCACTAAGAGAGTATCTGGCTTCATGGGTGCAGGCGTCAACTGGTCCCTTGTCCACTTGTCCCTTGACAGCACGAAATAGCATATATAGAGGCTCTCCTGCGCACTCTTTAAGGAACTTGTAGAGCAGAAAAGTAAACCAAGCACTTAACATTTTCTCAGCTACACTTTCCGTACGTCGCAGCAATAGTTTTGGATGACTCTTTCCCTCAATACATTTTTCAATTAAATCTCCGAGCAAAGTCTTAAGGATGTCCGTGCAATATTCCAGTTTTGATTGTAATGTGACCATAATTAGGGAGGCTACATTTACGCGCTCGCGCATCGAAAAGTAGCGATTCGATTCTAGGGTTCGAATAAAGAGCAATAGAAATGTTTTATTCATAATCAATTGTCCGAAAATACGCAAACCCTTCTCTTTGCGCAGAAGCTCTGGGCGTTCCCATTGTAAGACTATGTGATCTTCATGATTAGGAAACAGTATTTTCATGGCATACGAACGATAATCAAGGAAGGGTATTCCTCCGGAAGTTAAATCTCCCGTTAAGTCAGTCATTTCCGTTTGAAGTTCAGCAAAGGCTTCTTTACACTCTGCAGCCACTCTTAACTCCAATATATCCATTTGTTCCTGCATATTCCGCAGAACCCGATTCGATTCGGAGCTTTTCTTTTTATATGCCACAAGAGTGGCAACAAAAAACAGCAATATTATTACAATTGTGGCAATTACAGCGAATACAACGTTGTCACCCCAGTCCAAAATGATATTTGAAGACTCGTAACTCAGTATTCCAAGCCGATATTCTAGGGAACTTCCGATACGAACGATGACCTCGGGTCCGTTAATGCTCTTCGTTGCCGTTGCTTCTGGAGGCGGTCTACAGGTAAGCTGTTGCCTAGAAAGCGACGTTATGTTGCAGAAACCATTTCCAATTATCACTTCAACGTCGCTCTCTTTGCATGCGCGATCCAAATTTTTTCCATTTATAGTTAGGTATTCGCTCTTAAAGTACTTGACTCTCTCTTCAAAAACGAAATATTCGGGATTTGGATACAGTTCAAAGTGGTTGTGGTGCAGCCTCGATAGATTTTGAACGCGCAAAACATTGTCCATTAGAAAACCATACTCCAAAAGCAATGGCTTTTCCGCATCAATAATTACTTTATTGTCCACATCAATTATAGGTGAAGCACACTCCATTTCTGTGTCCGATTGAACGCGACACTGATTGGCGTACATCACATCGTTGTAAACCACATATATGTTTGGAGTTTGAATGCTTGTAAATTGTGTTCCAATCACCGAAATTCGAATTCCTCCAGCCGGTATACCCTTAGGCACCTTAATTTGACCACTAGGACCCGAGCTCACATGCTCTACAGTGGGGTCAAGAACGTATTTAAAGTTGTAGTCATTAAATTCCCTTGGTCCGTTATCAAACGACATCTTCAATCTTCCCTCAATTATGCCAGGGGAAGGTGATGTACGGCATATTGCTTGGGATGAATCGGTGCTTAGAATTTTGCATGGTAAATGATCATTTATCGAGGCCTGTATACGAGATCCAGCATTTAAGTGTTTACCGGTAATATGTATCTCTGTGCCACCGGAAGTTGGCCCGAATTTTGGATAAAAATCCAGAATTTTGGGATCGACAAATTCGTAATCATCATTCGATTCGCCACGATAGTCTCCAATTTGTACCACAATTCGACCATTTCGATACATTTGCTCACCAGGACTATCCACTGTACATACAATTTGTTTGGTGTCAATATAAAACTGGGGAAATGGCATACAATTAATGCCAGCAATTCGAACTCCAGAGTATATATCATTATAGTTCTTTCCCAGATTAATGCCACGTATCGTTATATTGGTGCCGCCTTCCCAAGGTCCAGTTTTGGGCTCAAATGTGTGTATCTCCGGATTTGGACAGATTTCACTACGATTCAACCAATCAGTTTTGCCTTCCTTGTTTTTATTGTTACATTGCTCTTCGACCTCACAGGTGTTTGTCGAGGAACACCATCCGCAATTGTACTTTTCGGACAATGCCAGGCAAATTCCACAGCTATCTGCCATTTCGCGACAACGATAAATAACAACTGAAAATAGGGAAATATTTGATGAATATCTTAGGCAAAGTTTAAGTTAACACCAAATCCTAATTCGAGTTCTTGTAAACTTACCATGTATGTTGTGTGGATTATCCAGGGGTTTTGATCCGCCCCATATCACAGCAAATGTAGCAGTCAAGTTTGGCGATCGTGAAGTATACTGGAACTCCATGCTGTCACAGTAAATGGTATCGCCCAGCAATTGGGCATTCAAGCTCGTTACTCGTCCTTCAATATTAAACTGGCAAACAAAACGAGTCTGAACGATAAACTGTCCTATTATGTGGACTTTAACCTTAATTGATTTACTTGTACCGCCTGCTACCAGAACCTCACTGCCATCCCCCGTGGCATTAATAGTGGGACAAAATCCAGGACCTGATCGGTAACTTGGCCCGATACGGCTGACACCTGTGACCAAAATATCATTGCGGCAATTCTCTGCGGTGTCATGAGTGCACCGATGAGCCTCAACACACCAATCGCAAGGAAATTCTGAGGAAACACACCTTGTACACGACGAGTGGGTGCTGCAATCAAAGAATGTAAAATCCGTGGATACCAAGTCCGGCCCGTTCCTAGTTCGCACAGATAATTTTGCTGTGAAATGATGTTTACCCTGCTCGATCTGAGGCAGCATATCGGTTCGAGGTGTTGTACAATTAACACCATTCCTTTTTTTCGTGGCATTTGTGAACAAGGCTTTATCATCGGTGGTGAATGCACAAATTAAATTCTCCTTTAATTGCGGTAAATGATCAATGATTAACTCCAAAGTGCGTGCAGTGGTTCGCTGCAACTGATGAGGCACAACGCTCGTAATAGTCGTACATTTGCCTGTTTTATAGCTGACCCAATATAAAGGATCATTGGCATCGTCCTGGCAATTGGAGCGAGGACTACACTTGTTCTCCAACGAACACCAACCACAATAGGGATCTCGAGCTCCCAAACAATCGCCGCACGTTTTGTAGTCGGTGCAATCAAAAACTTTTACCTTCGATACCATTGTTTCTGACATCACGTACATGTAAAGATTTTGGTTATCGAACTGCATATCCTGGTTGATTGACGAGCCTTGATGAACCGCAAAATTGGCATATTCATTAGCAACGGAAGATGTCTCAACTACCACTTTTTTTAGGTAGCCCATGGCTGTGCCTACAACGACCACAGTATACCCACTGGTGCTTGTGGCTGCCACTGAGGTAAGTCTTGTGTTGAACATGGCTACTGGCACAGATGTTATAGGATTTTCGCCACCCAACGGTGAATTCACATCAAGTCCACAAAAATCCTCGCCAATTGTTTGAAGTTTTGTTAAAACGCATGGCATACTTGGTGATATAAAGTCCAGTCCCCTCATTCCACTGCCATTAAAACACGATTTAATATTTTGCATAAATTTCCGACGAATGGCTTTCAGAGAGTAAATACACAATGCCGAACTATTTGTGGGTGTATTGCCATCACCTTTAGAAAAGACCGCAAACAGAACATCATCCTGTATCGAAATTCCCAAACTTTGAGCTAAATCCGCACTTGGTTTGCCCAGGTAACCAGCTTGAACCAAATTAAATTTTGTGCCACCTTGAGCCTCGCTAATACACTCCACTGGAATCTCAGTATAGGAATAATAATTTGAATCCTCCTGGCAAATGCGTACCAGCTTTGTTATATATTCCTTGGGGGAAGAGTGATGACTATGCTTCAGCTGTGTGGTAAGAAAGTAGGAGAATCTTTCCGAACTAAAGCCATAAACATAGTTCACAAAATATGTTTCTCGAGCATAGGAATTTATAAAAGTTCTTGTCCCAGTAGTAACCGCCGAAGAAGCTATTTGGAACATCTTTGTTTTTTCCAAAGATCTCGATGCTACGGCTGGAATCTCACTTCGATATGGAGAATTATTAGTATAGGTAACACCAACGTACATTACATTCGTCACTGGATGTTGCGGCGGTCCTGGGGCTATAAAAGCAACAGTCGAGGAATTGGCATCATTAGCCACCACTGCGTCGGGTACTTCATGTTCAACAATGCTTACATTTTGCAGGTTACGAACGGTGCAGGTACCTTGGAATAAAGAACCACAGGCGATGAGCCGCGATGTTGCTCGATCAATTAGTAAGACCTTGTTATAATTATCCGTTGGACTTCGCACCGCATTTAAGGGACAGTCGAGGATACTGCACTCCACGGAATCATTTTGTGGCCCCGTCTTCACAGTCTCCGAGAGCTCGAGATCAGGCGATAACTGATACAGTCTGTTTACTCCACCAACAAAGACGCGTCCAGTGATAGTATCAACCAAGAGATGATTTAATTTCGTATCGAATTTGGCGACATTTGTAATGGTTGTAGTACTTAAATTGGATCGGATACTGGATATTGTCACATTGTTGGCATCAGTCAAGTTATTATTATTATTAAATTGTTCATTTTGCATAGTTCCCCAAATATTTGCCGCCTCAATTTGAGGAAAGCTTGATCTTGATCCATATTTATCGCACAAAGTTGCTACTAGCAGACAACTAAGAATAAAATGCATCTCCACTTAAATCGTTCTTTAAGTAAGAATGATCAATACCCGCACTCCGTAATTGCAAGTTTATTCGTAGATAGTTCGATTATGTATTCAAATAATTGAAATCTGTACGTTGGTTTTACGTTTTATATTTGATTTAAGCCGCACGCAATTTATTAAAATTGGATTGCTGTTTAATTATATCCATTTGAGCATTTTGTATGTTGTGTTAAAGGAACTTAATCATATCAGCAACATGATTTGTCATCTAAAAGTGAAGAAAAGGACATAAATCTGTTAAAAATTAAAATAACAGTAGACTGGCCAGCTACCCCCATTTGTCGGTATAAAAACGAAAAAAAAACTTCAAATAAAGTGAAGCGATTTCATTAACAATATTTCTGTAAATTATTTAAATAATTAAAATATTTGCATCGAATTTCCGTTCCTAGTATCGAAACTAGAAGTGTCTTATATATATATATATATATATATATACATATGTATATACACCTACATATGTAGGCACAAATGTATAATATATGTATTGTTGGTAGCTACCACGCCCTCTCAACTGACAATACAATTGCTTTTGAAGGGTAGTATTTATTTTATAGGCATATCAGGCATAGTTTTGTTCGTTATATGTATTTTAATATCTGCTAATTTTTGCGGCTCATACATTAAAGACAAACAAATTCACATATGTATGTATGTATCCAGAAACACATATCTTAACTTTAAATTTTTTGTTCGTTTTACACTTAATTCACAATCTCAACTTTATTTATTACACGGGATCAGCTTATAGCTTGTGCAGAAAGCAAATTCTTTTTCTATAACTGGGATCGGTTTTTGTGATTTTGTATGTATATCTTAATCTTTAACACGAAGGAAACTCCCCTTTATAGTCCCTTGGTCAAAATGCTGGATTTACTATTGAATTTAGTAATTTATATATACCTAAATTTATTACATTTTTCTATATCCAATAGTGTTTTTTTTTATTATTTTCGTAATACGCACACTGCACACACATAATTGTATGAAATTTAACAACCAGAGATGAGTAAAAATTCATTTTAGAGCTGGACTACAACACACGGTAATATCGATAAATTAAATTTTTGCTTGCGAACTCTATCGAAATCTGCAGTTTTAAGCTATTATAAAAATTAAGAATTGGGAAATTTTCATAATGAAGTTACCACCCAAAGTTTATGAATTAAGGGTATATTGTCAACAAATTGTATATTTTTATTCAATTGTAACATTTTCCGAGCAAAATTAACGGGGATAAAATTTTTAAAAGTTCCGAATCGGAGACCAAAAAAACCAGTGTCAAGAAATTCTCGGAAACTATATTGCCGGTCGTTTTGAAATTTTGCACACACATTTTTAACATACTTTGTTAATATATATTAATTATTTTTTGTCACATATTAAATATGCTCATTCTGAAACGATACACATACATATACCAGCTCTTTTTCCAATAAATTGAAATTTTGAAACCGTAAAAACTCGCAAGAGGTCCAATCCCCTGAATCCGGTAGTTTCGTCCATGGAATTAAACGAGTTTTTATACCCTTGCAGGGTATTATAATTTCAGTCAGAAGTTCAAATTCGGCAATCGAAGCGATCAGTCGTGTCTTTCTCCCGAATCTAACTAAGCAGCAAGTCAAACCCAAGTGGAATAAAACAAATCATAATCAAAACAAAACAAATACTTCTTATCTGTCGGTACATCAATTCGAAAAACAAGTGGCACATTGCAATTTGAAAAAACCTACCCAAAATGCGGGAGCCCCCGGACATTTGGAAGGACAAGCCTTCACCTAATGGCAAATTCCTAGTGATCACTAGAACGGATGAGGGATCCCTTGCTGGAGTCTCTCCATTTACTATTAAAAAAGTTATAGATCTGACCTGTGGAGGCAAAGTTGCAAGCTGTAAAAAAACACGCGATGGTAATCTTTTGACCCAAACAAAAGACAATAAACAAGCCGAGAAATTGTTAAACTTAACAAACATCCCCAGCAACATACCCGTATTGGTTATAAAACACTGAACACTTATTCTAAAGGTGTAATATACTCAAACGACTTGCGAGGTATTGAAGAAGAAGAAATATTCGAAAATCTAAAATCCCAAAAAGTATGCTCTGTAAGAAAAATAATGAAGCGCCAAATGATGGAATACACTGAAACATGATTAAACATCTTGACATTCTCGCGACTTGACCTTCCAGAATATATATACGTAGGGTATGAAAGAGTACAAATCCGCCCATATGTTCTGCAGGAACATAAAAGCATGCTGCTTTTGCAGTCGAGATGCCCACATCAACATTGAGAACGGGGAAACTTGTGAAAACGACCTATCTTGCATCAATTGCATAGATAAAAAATTACCAAATTCCAATCACCACCCCAGAGATAAAAAATGCCCCGTATTCATTACCCAGCAAGAAATTCAAGCCATAAAAACACTCCAGAAGGTGGACAACCGAACGGCATGGAATATATACAAAAAAAGACATCAACACGACGGGTCCTTGTACTCATCGGTAGCCAACATCACCCAGCAGCGACTTACTCAACTCCCACGACGAGGCCCAAGCACGATCACCACAACTGCACCAAACACCACCATTACATCCGCATCAACCTCCATACGCCCACATGAAGACAACAGAAGAAACACCATCTCATACGACGACAAGGACGAGGCAGCTATGTCGACCAGCTCGGTCGATGAAGCGGAATACGGTAACAGAAACTCAAACGTTAATATTCTTCCAAAGAATATTAGCAATAGAACAAAAAGAAACCTTATCAATAAAGAAAAAACTAACAGCTCCATAATAACTAGATCTAAGCTTAAGAACTCAATTATCTCTGATCTTAAAAACAACTCGAATTAAAATATGACTCTCACCCTATTGCAATGGAACATCAATGGTTACATAATATAATATAATATAATAATTATAATGAACTATTAATTCTCTTATAATTACATAAACCCAACATTATATCCCTCCAAGAAACCCACATTACACCCAACAAACCATTCCCCATCCCCGTTAATTTTGAAATGTACTTCACCACATCTGTTGTAGCAAAAGGAGGGGTTGCTTTACTGATCCATAAGTCAGTTCAGCATAAATCTACTCCTGTAGGAACAGCACTTGATGCTATTGCACTAGAAGTCCATTCAAAGCAAAAAATAAATATATCTGCCATATATATATACAACCCACACAAACATTTAGAGAACATCATTCCGAACACATCTACAAACACACTAATCACAGGAGACTTTAACGGATGGAATACCCTTTGGGGATCGCCCAAGGATAATCGTAGAGGAACAATTTTAGAAGAATATATCCAAGAGAAGAATTTCATACTCCTGAACAATGGCCAACCAACACATTTCTCCACACACAAGACATACACTCATCTGCTCCCCAAACCTAAGTATACACTCGGATTTTGAAATCATGGATCTACCCCAGGGCATCGATCATTTTCCCATCACAATAAAAATATTCAAACAGGAAAATAAAAAATTTAACTATACGAAAAAATTCTTAACAAATAAAGCAGACTGGGATAAATTTGAAAAACTGACTAATATACTTAATACCCAAATTCCAATATCAACCAACACAAGCAAAGAATACAGGAACATAAACAAAATAATACTAAATAACGCTTATAATAGTATCCCCCACTCCCACCCCCTCAAAAGCAAACACAATGTCCCATTGTGGAGCAAAAAACTAGAAGAACTACAACAAACTAAAAACCGAGCCTGGAAAACATTCAATATAAACATGTCTCAAACAAACCTAATCGAATATAAAACAAGGAAGCTACCTTCGGCTCACCGAAGTTTATATTCCCTTGCAGATTGCAATTGAACTATAAAATTAAAATCAAAATTCTGAAATAATAACAAGTGACCAAATCTCATTTGATTCAAATATTTTGAGGAATAGAAAAACTAATAATTTTTTTTTATTACCCTGATTGTTCCTATGGGAGCTATAGGATATAGTCATCTGATTTTCATGAAATTCAAATTAAGATTCTCAAATAATATTAGTGGCCAAATCTCAAGTTTGATGAAAATGTTTAGAGAAACAGCGAAGATAGGATTTTTTCTATTATTTCCCTGATTGTTCCTATGGCAGCTATAGGATATAGTCGGCCGATTTTCATGAAGTTAAAACTAAAATTCTGAAAGAATATTAAGTGACCAAAGCTCAAATTTGATGAAAATATGTTAAGAAGCTGCGGAGCTATGATTTTTATACCCTTGCAGGGTATTATAGTTTCGGTCAGAAGTTTGCAACGCAGTGAAGGAGACATCTCCGACCCTATAAAGTATATATATTCTTGATCAGCATCAACAGCCGAGTCGATCTAGCCATGTCCGTCTGTCCGTCTGTCCGTCCGTCTGTCTGTCTGTCTGTCCGTTTCTACGTAAACTAGTCCCTCACTTTTAAAGCTATCTGAATGAAACTTTGCAGTTAGTCTTCTATATACTCTCACTCGTACATATGTCGGAACGGTCCGGATCGGACGATTATATCATATAGCTGCAATTGGAACGATCGGTAAAATTTTCGAAAAAAAATTATAACTTTGTCAGTTTTCAATACAATTCCACCAAATTTGATATTTGACCATTAATTGTTATTCTAGAATTTCGCTTTTAATTTCATGAAAATCAGACGACTATATCCTATAGCAATCATACGAACAATCAGGAAAAAATTAAAAAAAAATCATAACTCCGCAGCTTCTTAACATATTTTCATCAAATTTGAGATTTGGCCACTTAATAATTTTTCAGAATCTTAGTTTTTATTTTATGAAAATCGTCCGACTATATCCTATAGCTGCCATAGAAACAATCAGGGAAGTAATAGAAAAAATCCTAACTCGCTATTTCTCAAGATATTTTCATCAAATTTAAGATTTAGCCACTTAATATTATTTGAGAATATTAGTTTGAATTTCATGAAAATCAGACGACTATATCCTATAGCTGCCATAGGAACAATCAGAGTAATAATAAAAAAATCATAGTTTCGCTATTTCTCAAAATATTTAAATCAAATTTGAGATTTGGCCTCTTATTATTATTTCAGAATTTCGATTTTAATTTTATAGATCAACTGCAATCTGCAAGGGTATATTAACTTCGGTGAGCCGAAGTTAGCTTCCTTTCTTGTTTTTAGTATTTTCCTGATTGTTCCTATGACAGCTAAAGGATATAGTCGTCCGATTTTTATGAAATTAAAAGCGAAATTCTAGAAAAATAATTAATGGCCAAATATCAAATTTGGTGGAATTGTGTTGAAAACTGACAAAGTTATAATATTTTTTCGAAAATTTTACCGATCGTTCCTATGGCAGCTATATGATATAGTCGTCCGATCCGGCCCGTTCCGACATATGTACGAGTGAGAGTATATAGAAGACTAACTGCAAAGTTTCATTCAAATAGCTTTAAAACTGAGGGACTAGTTTGCGTAGAAACGGACAGACGGACATGGCTAGATCGACTCGGCTGTTGATGCTGATCAAGAATATATATACTTTATAGGGTCAGAGATGTCTCCTTCACTGGGTTGCAAACTTCTGACTGAAACTATAATACCCTGCAAGGGTATAAAAATAAATGCCCAATATAGAAGAGAAATAAGAACCACCAAAAGAGAAAGCATATACACACTGACATCAAGTATATCGCCGAACTCCAAATCCGAAAAGATTTGGAACAATATAAGACAATTTTGTAGAGTTCACAAAGCAACACACATCAACTGCATTCACGACAGCCATGCAATCTCAACAGCCACAAACGCAGAGGATATTGTTGCCGCATTCGCCAGACATTGGTCTTCTCGTTCCGAGGACCAAAACTTCTCCCAGGCATTCCTAGATGCCAAACAAAACATCCCCTTACAAAACAACAACGAGTCTACTTATAAGAAAGCCGAATTTATGGAACAAAATATCGAATATCTGGAATTCTGCATAGCCCTGAACAGCCTGAAAGGCCATACACCTGGAAACGATAAAATAACCTACGACATGAAACCGGGAAACCGGTTGAAATAAGAATAATAATTTTTTTTTTTACTCAATTTTAAAAACATTTATCCCTCAAGCCTTTAAAATCAGCACAATAGCCCCCATCCACAAACCTGGCAAAAACAAAACGATCGTAGACTCATACAGACCCATCAGCCTCAATCTATGTATGGCCAAAACACTTGAAAAAATCATCTCCAAACGACTATAGTGGTTTTTTACCTCTAACAAACTCCTAAATAGTCGACAAATAGGCTTTAAAAAGGGCAAGTCTGTGTCAGATTGTCTATTATATGTAGACGCTCTGATCAACAGGGCCCTTGCAGAAAAAAGACACCTGTCAATAATATCGCTAGATTTTAAAAAAGCTTTTGAGAAGGTAGGACTTCACTCACAATCAACAATTCACAATCAACTATCCAAATGGGGCTGTGGGCCAACAATACTAAAATATGTGTCACAATTCATGACTAACCGGAAAATAAGAGTTCGAGTCAACCACAGCCACTCTTTAATCCATCCGCTCCACAACGGAATTCCACAGGGGTCCCCCCTGTCTGTAATTCTATTCCTAATCGCATTTAACAGCCTATCAGATATAATAAATATAAATAAAATGTAAACAAATTCACGTTTGCAGGAAACAAAACTGCAGTTGCCAATTTTCCACTCAACTCAACGCAATAGAGACAGTTCGAGAACTGACAATACTCGGCCTCAAAATATAAATTCAACCCCCATATAAAGAAACTTCAAAAGTCTCTCGCTAATTCGACCAAAATTATAAAATGTCTCTCAAACGATAAATATAATTGCCAACCACTAACCTTAGTTGACACAGTCAGAAGTTTGTGCGTGTCTAAAATAGACTTCGGGCTACCAATATATGGATTAGCACCCAAGTCAGTCATCAAACCAATCCAAACTGTGCTGAACAATGCACTCCGTGCGGCCTTGGGGGCCTTCTGTTCAACGCCTACATATAAATTGTACATCGAAGCAAACATCTCTACATTAGACTTCAAGCGAAACTTTCACATACAATTATACACTCCAGGGACACTCCGCTGAAATCGATAATAGACAAGATACTAAAAAAGAACAACCGGAAATTCAAAAACTCAGCACTTCAAAAAGCCTTAGAACTGTGCAAGAACATAAACCTTTCCATTGACCCAATAAGAACACCAGCTAAAAAGAAACCTCCATGGCACTTAAAACCAGACGCCATAGACACACATCTCAGTCGACATCATAAATCATACACAAACCACACAACATTTAGAAAAGAATTTTTACAGACCAAAGCAGAGCTACCAAATCACACCTTTATATACACTGACGGATCACTGAGCAATTAAACAATTGCATATGCAATAACCACCGAAAACGTAATACTAAAACAGGCTATTCTTCCACCGTACTCCTCAGTCTATTCAGCAGAAATAATTGCTATATTGGACGCCATTGAAATTGGACTCAAGATAAAAGGAAGAATATGCATTTGCTCCGACTCCTTATCTGCAGTTTATTCCATTAAAAACAGCGACAACATATCTTACTTCCCCGCAAAAATCAGGGGATTAATAAACAATTTTTACCCAAAAATTAAAATTGTGTGGATACCGAGGCATGTGGGAATCAGCGGCAATGAATTCGCTGACGACACCGCCAAAAACGTAACAATTTCACCCCTCATCACAACACCTTACATCAATCGCAAAAACATCAATAGATACATCAAATCGTCATTCTCTAATAGCTACCTCAATTTGCTACAGCATTCCTCCAGTTGGTATCAAACAATAAACCAAAAGAACTGCAATATCTCCAATTACACGAAGAAATCAGACATCAGCAAATTACCTAGGGAAGAACAAACCAAAATTATTAGATTGCGACTGGGACACACGCATCTTACACACAAATACAGACTAATGCAAGCAACAACAAACCCCTGTCAATTCTGCGACAACAACACAATTTCTTTAACACATATATTAAATGAATGTACAGCATTTCAAAATAACAGAACCCCTATCCCTAACTTAAACCCCACCTCACTTCTCTCCAATCCCACTACAAACAATATCATTCAACTTCTCGATTTTCTAAAAAAAAAACAAACCTCTTATATCTTCTGTAAGATAAACTTAATATTTAAGATAAAATTATATTTTCCAAAATCAAAATAGATAATAAGAGACAAACCCTGAACATATCAATTAGTCAAACCGGAAAAAAACCAAAAAACAAAAACGTACATACTAAGAGAAAATTATGAAATGTAATTTCTTAATTGAAGTCAGCCTAAAAGCCTAAGTAGCTATGTTTTAATTTCGTTTTTAATTTTATAGTTCAACTGCAATCTGCAAGGGTATGTAAACTTTGGCGAGCCGAAGTTAGCTTCCTTTCTAGTTTACTCTAAAATTGTTCGCAAAGATGGTACTTAAAAAAAATAGCGGTTTTTTAAGTAGCCGAGCAGTGACGCGTCTCGTATCCAAATCAAATCAATCCATCTAGCTGCTTTACAACCGATTTTTTCCCTAAGTGATTTCTTTCTAGTACTCATATGACGATTTTTGAGAACGATATCGTTGATATCCTTGATGCTCTCTTAAGGTGGAAGACGCCAGAGGACAACCAGAAGAAGACATTTTTCGAAGGCTTTATACCAGGCGTAGACTTGTGTTTTCGATAGAATAGATTCACCATAAGACCTCTTTAGCATTCTATAAGTTTCCGCACACAAAATTTTGTTAAAAACAGAAATTATTCCTTGATCAATATTTTTTCTATCGTAAAAATCGCGGAACACTACCGAGGTCGCCTGGGTTTAACAGCTGCTGAAAATAAACTAGCGGTCAGAATGCACTCATTTTTTGCATAGTAATTACAGATAGTACAACCAATCTAACAAAAAAGAAACCTCCGAAAATATTAATTACGGGCAGGTTAAATGACAAATTGACAAATGGTGGGGAAAGTTGGAGGGCTGGGATTACCTTAAGCATAATCAGCAGACAGCAGACTGGCCAGCCGCTTTCGCTGAACACAGACCCCACCTTGATGAAGAACCGCAGCCGCCGCAGCCCAAGGTGGATAAAATTAAAAAGCTGCACAACATACTTCTTCGATTGCCAAACGAAAAGCAATTGCATATATGTATTTAAGTACATTTTTGGCCATCCACGACAGTCAGCAATTAGGATTTATAAGCCGAAGGAAATGCTCAAAATGCAGGCAATGGTTTCAGAGGCCCAAAACTGATCACGTCTGCCGCTTAGACAAATTCAAATATGTGGCACCATATTGTATGCTGAACCACACATAAAAATTTTGTAAGACCAGACCCAGGCCAAAGCCCAATGGGTCTAACAAGGGAATACTTAGAATATCTTCAAAATTATATTAATTCGGAGCACCATCGTCCGGATAAGAAATATGTATAATATACTAGCGATCCAGTACTTGCTTCGCTAACTAAAAGCAGCGCGCATCATTTTATTCGTGATCGCCGTGGAAGATTTAGCACAGGTACAACAGGGTCAGCAGATTGATTTCGTGCATTACCTTCATCTGCATCTGTGATCGACTGGCCTGATAATTTGCACTACGCGTTTGCATACCTATATTTGCTCGTCTAGGTCTTCATATAAAAAAAAAAGGGAAAATTAGAAAACTACACGCTGTATGTGTACATTTTAACAATTTTAAAGTCTGTTTACACTAACGAACGTTAGGTTTGCTTTCGATAACGCAATAACGCAGAGCGTTTTTGTAGCATAGATGTATTTCCACACATTATTTCCAGCTACAAAAATACTTCTATGCTCAACCCAAACGCTGGGTTGCAATCTGACATCATCATATCGAAACTCTGCTAAAGCGTCGCTGTTCACGTGCCATATCTGGTTTTTCTTTAGTCCTTCTATTTGCATTGTTTCGTATTCTATTTCATTACGAGTTTGTTGGGAAAGATTAATTCACCTAACAATTTATTTCAAAACTCTATATTTCAACCATTCGATCATAGTAAAAATGAATAATCTGTTTGAGATGTAAAATTTTTTATTCCAAGTCTGATGCGTAAAATATTTTACACAGATAGAAAAATCCGGGATATTGTTGCCGAAATTAATCCCAAATGGAAATATTTTTTGATTGAGTCCGGGTTTTCTTGTTAGAAGTATGAAACCACTTATTTTATTCAATCCCCATATTCTTGATTTAATCCCGAAGATTCTTAGATATTTTAATCTCAAAAAGTCTTGATACAATCTCGATTAGGCTTAAAATATATTAATTAATTCAATCCTAAGTATTCCTTTAACTATTAAACTAAATCTTATTAAATTATGCATTAATTTCAAAATGGCTGATTGATTTAACCATCTTAATTAGTATTAAATGTAAATATATGGTTATATATTGTTATTAAATCATATAATCTAGGAAAGAAATCGCAAATAAAAGCTTACTTACATTTTTCGTGCCGGCTAAGATTCGAACCCGGGTTCTCAAGAGTTCGCAGACCGTCCGCTTACCAAATCGGCTACTGAGGCAACGCTAACTCTAACACCGATAACGCTTATACAAACGATTTCAAGGATTAAGAATAATTGATGGAATCAAGAATTTTTGGGATTATTTTTTCCCGTTAAAAAAAATTAAAAAAAAAAATATCTCTTTCTCAGCAAAAACTGTTCTCACCGAATTGTTAAGAATTGGTTGGCTTAATTTAAGACTTAATTTTGAAACTTGGATTCCTAAACGGGCTTAATTTAAAATTTTTTAGGCTTATTTTATCACTTTAATCAGGCTTAATTTAAAATTTTTAGGCTTATTTTACGATTTTAATCCCGAAACGGGATCAAGTTTTTTTAGGCTTATTTTATTACCTTAATCCCGAAACAGGATTAATCAGACCATTTAATATCGAATCGTACTTGAAAATTTCAAGACGCACAAACACCAAAATCAAGAAAAATATTCTTGATTTTTTCGTTCTACATTTTTATTTGTGTACTAGCAAGGTGCCCGCATTGGATAATTTTGCGTGTATTCACGTATCTATAGATATAAGTTCGAATATTTGATGGATAGCTCGGCACATTTATATGTATATTGAATATGTGCATTTATCTTCAAGTATAATAATTAGTAGTTTTTAGGGAAATTTTCTTCCGACTTTAGGCTCCTGTAAGTTTTTTTATACCCTTGCAGGGTATTATAGTTTCAGTCAGAAGTTTGCAGCGCAGTGAAGGAGACATCTCCGACCCTATAAAGTATATATATTCTTGATCAGCATCAACAGCCATGATCATCGATCTAGCCATGTCCGTCTGTCTGTCCGTTTCTACGCAAACTAGTCCCTCAGTTTTAAAGCTATCTGAATGAAACTTTGCAGTTAGTCTTCTATATACTCTCACTCGTACATATGTCGGAACGGACGACTATATCATATAGCTGCCATAGGAACGATCGGTAAAATTTTTGAAAAAAAAAATTATAACTTTGTCAGTTTTCAACACAATTCCATCAAATTTTATATTTGGCTATTAAGTATTATTCTAGAATTTCGATTTTAATTTCATGAAAATCGGACGACTATATCCTATAGCTGTCATAGGAACAATCAGGAAAATAATAAAAAAATCATAACTCCGCAGCTTCTTAACATATTTTCATCAAATTTGAGATTTGGCCACTTAATATTATTTGAGAATCTTAGTTTGAATTTCATGAAAATCAGACGACTATATACTATAGCTGCCTTAGGAACAATCAGAGTAATAATAAAAAATTCAAAGTTTCGCTATTTCTCAAAATATTTAAATCAAATTTGGGATTTGGCCTCTTATTATTATTTCAGAATTTCGATTTTAATTTTATAGATCAATTGCAATCTGCAAGGGTATATAAACTTCGGTGAGCCGAAGTTAGCTTCCTTTCTTGTTTAGAATTGACCTAGAGCTTCAGTAAAACCACCATATGAATCCTTAAAGTATCAGAATTAACTCGATCAAATATCTAGATGATAATTAACCTAGATCAGTGTTTTTTTGCCATTAGAAAAAAATGGGGGAGATTTTCTGATTTTCTAAAATCAATAAAAAATAGTAAACATTGAAATATCCAATATTAAATAAAATATAATATTTATTACATAGAGGACTAATCGAATAGATTTATTAACGCGTTTAGCGTTCAGATTTTGTAAATAGAAAATATTGTTTTTTTGCCACTGGAAGGAAATGGGGGCATGTTTAAGCTGCAATTCTTATGAAGTTATACAGTATTAACAGTTTTTGTGGTTTACTAAAACTAAACTAAAAAATAAATCCCCTTTTCCAAACCCGAAGGAAGGGGACATGGTGCGTTTTTCTTTCATGTGGTGTCTTTAAATTAACCTAGTAGTTAAATAAGTTAATATGGCCACATAAAAACGCTAGTTAGTTTTCAATTTTATATAAAGATATTGGCTCCCAAAACCCAGCGGCTTGAACGCTTTGACGGAGTTTATTTGAGTGTGGGGGTGTGCGTGTGTGTGGATGTTAATATAATTTTATTTTATTTTATTGTTAAGTTTAATTTAATTTTAAAGTTTTTAATTTGAAGTCTTAAAAAGAAATCAAAAGCAGCCAGCCGCAATAAAATTATTGTAGTACAGAGAGTCAGCGGAAGAGAGAGCGAGAGAGAGAGAGAACAGACAGCTTTGTTCGTTCAATGCTTGCGTTACATTTTAAGGAAATTTTCTTCCGACTTTAGGCTCTTGTAAGTTTTTTTAGAATTGACCTAGGGCTTCAGAAAAACCACCATATGAATCCTTAAAGTATCAGGATATCCTCGATCAAATATCTATCTATATATGTATATATATCTATATAATTGACCTAGATCAGTGTCTTTTTGCCGTTAGAAAAAAATGGGGGAGATTTTCTGACTTTCTAAAATCGATAATAAATGGTAAACATTGAAATATCCAAATATTAAAATCGAATCTTTATTATGAAAAGGACTAACTTTTGGCAAAAAATCGCATCGATTGATAAACGCGTCGTCGAGATTTTTTTTATAGAATTATTGGTTTCTTGCCACTGGAAGAAAATGGGGGCATGTTTATGGCCAAAATAAATCTAAGCAAATCAGTTTAGTGTTATCAGAATTGAATGTTAAAAAATTTAATAGGGTCATTTAAGTGGACACTAGATTTATATATATATATATAGATAATATAGATAATCACTCTATTGTTTGAAATTCATCTGGCGGAAATGTATTAATTTTTTTTTATTTTGCTCTTAACCCGAGGCAGTGTTCCGGTAGCAAACCAGGTGGAAGAGCAAGAGATTCTGGACGCGGATGCCGAAGGGGCAATGATGGAGAAAAATGTGCAGCGGAATCAAATGGAACTGGCGTGTGGCATGGAAACGATTGGAGAGTTGCATCAGCCGCTTTTAGTTTGGCGAAGGAAATGCTTATGGAGTTTTCGGCGAATATTTTCATTCGTGCTTGGATCACCCAATGGGAGAATATAGCTAGTTTATACAAGCTAAACGACACCCAAAGCAGAGTTTTGCTGATTGGAAAGTTGAAGGGCAGCGCATTGAAATAGCTGCACGCGGATGCAACACGATTCGGAGAACCGACGAGTGAGCTGGTGGGACAGTTACTTCTTGCGTTCGGCGGCAACGAGTCGAGAGCTGAGTTGAGACGCAAGTTCGAGGCGCGGCTTGGAAGACAAATGAGAAGTTTGCAGTATATTTCGAAGAAAAGCGCAGGCTGGCACGAGAAGTAAACATGGAAGATGACGAGTTGCTGGATGGACTTATTGTCGGCATTCCGGCAATAAATTTGCGGAATCATGCCAAGCTGCAGTGTTTCGAAAACTCTGGAAGGATGCTTAGAGCGTTTGTCGACATAATGTTGCCGGCAAGGGCACCTGGAGTAAATAAGGTGTACTCAGCGACAGATGAAACGGCGAGCAAGGAAACGCGATGCTATAACTGCAACGGTAAAGGGCACTGGGCAAGAGAATGCGTAAAACCAAAGAGGTCTCCTGGGTCCTGCTATGGATGCGAGGCGATGGATCACCTAATTAGCGTGTGCCCCCAAAACAAGAAGGATGCTGCGAATAACTATGTAAGACTGTTTAAGATTTTTGTTTATGAAAACTCTAACCAGCCAATAATTACAGAATGCTTGATCGATTCAGGAAGCTCTGTAAATAAATATTAAATATTAAATATTCTTATATACCCAAAAACATTAGATTAGAGCCTCAAGAAGAGCTGTATTATGGATTAAACAAGAGCAAATTTCGTAATGAAAGAAGAAATAAAAATTTTGTTTAATTTAATTGTGGCTAACGATTCAATGATCTGTAATATTGTGCTGGGAAGAGACTTTATGGAAGCGTGTAATTTGAAAACCAATTTAGAAACTTTAAAAATGATCACAGTCGAGAGGACTGAAACCCAAATTGTTAATACGACAAATATTAGTTTACTGAATAATAACAGTAAGGAACCGGAAATATTGGATCGAGAGTCCGTGCAAGAAAGTTTAGAGGAAAGTTTAGAAAGTGAAATTTTAGAAAAAGAGAGTTTAAGAAGAGAAATGTTCGAAAAAGAACGTTTAGGGGTTCAAAATTTAGAAGATAGTTTAGGAGGTGATATTTTAGAACATGGAAGCATAAAGAAAATACCGTTAAGAGATGAAACGTTAGAAGAATTAGAAAGAGACGATTTTGCAAGAGATGGATATAAACATTTTGGAAAATGATGAAAAAGAAAAATTGGTTAATATTGGTGAAGAAATTTGCTACAAGGACCGAGAGAAGTTTATTAAACTGTTAGAGACACATTATGTTCAAGAAAAGCGACCGGAAGCAGAAGTTACACAAAAGGCACAGTTGAAAAATGAAGAATACTACAACGCGAAGAAAAATAGGGCAACTGACTATAAGGAAGGAGATTATATGTCATGGTTAAGAATTTCGATAGTACTGTGGGTGCCGCACGTAAACTCATTCCGAAGAATAAAAGTCCTTATGTAATTGTAAAAGTCTTGAAAAATGACAGATATGTTCTTAAAGACATTGATGGGTTTCAGTTGTCTCAAAATCCATATCAGGGCGTATGGAGCGCAAATAATATTAGACATTGGATAAAATCATAATCAAAATATAAAATTAGAGTATAAGCTAAAGAAACAAATTGTAAACAAAAATTGTAAAAAAGAAAACAAATTGTAAATACCTTAAAATAAGATATAATATTAAGTCAGATTGAGGGCTATCTAATAGTCAGGACGGTCGAGTTGTAGCAGGCCAGTTAGTATAAGTATGCTCTGGTCACACTAATTGAGAGAGAATGAGAGGGACTTGCGAGAAAATAAGGGTGGTTTGCAAGTTTACATAAAGAGTGGAGATCACTTTTTGAAGAACACACATGAGAGAAAGACGTACGAACTTGAAGAAGAAAAAACAGTTAAGAACAGTTAAGAAACAGAAAGAACAAGTGTAAAAAGTATTAAATTAAGCGATAAACAAAAGAAAAGAACAATAAATTGAATAAAGTTAATCAACCTAACATTCAGCTACAAATACGAACTATATTTTTTATACCATGTACCAAAGGTACAAAGGTATTATAATTTTGTGCGATATTCTGTAACAGCCAGAAGGAGGCGTGGCAGACCCCCAAAAGTTACCTAAATATTGGTCAGGACCACTTAAGGAGTCGATATAGCCATGTCCGTCTGTCCGTCCGTCCGTCCGTCCGTCTGTCCGTCTGTCCGTCTGTCTGTATGAACGCCTAGATCTCGGAGACTATAAGAGCTAGAGACACCAAACTTGGGACTTAGACTTCTTATATCTGCACGCAGATCAAGTTTGTTTTAAATTTTTGCTGCTCCCCTTTTTTGGGGAGCTATTAAAAAAAACGTATATCTCCTAAATTTATAAAGTTAGGTAAACTATATTCACAACCTTGATGTATTTTATCAAAATACACAGATTGTCTAAATTTCATTACGATCGTACAATAAATATCGGAGATATAGTCTTTTTACTTTATACTTATTATGTATACAAGAGGCAGCCAAGGCAAAGGGCTCCAAATAACACATGCACCAATACATTTGCAATGGTCACATTCTTTGCCTGTATACATACAGCGAAACAAAGTCACAGCTATTTCTAGAACGTTCGTTAAAGTAATTGTAAGTTGTCTCGAATTCAATTCACGGGGAGCGGTCCAGGGTACACTGCTGTGAAAAAAGCAGCACGCCTTCAGAAAAGGGAAATCGTTAGAGACGGCACTATATTCGCTAGTAGCTACTCTCGAGAAAGCCCTGCACGACAAAAAATACGCTATCAGAGTGTTTTAGTACAGACGCAATAATGGACCGCCTAAAAGCGACTAGAACGCTTTCCGCCATCAACTTCTGCATAAGAAATCTACTAAGTTGTAGGCGAGTACCATCTGATTAGGGCACTCTTACCATGGTGAAAGGAGCGCCACCATACCGCTCAAATGGATCTACATATCGGTGGTGCGTCTGACACAGAGTCTTAAGATCTGTTTACACTTAGGTAACGCAATAACGTAACAATAGGTAACAATTACCCTACAAAAAGTTATTGCGTTTGTTTTAGACAGTTAGTTGTTAGTATTTATTTAAAAGTAAACAAATTTACCAAAAATGAGCAATTGAGTAATATAAAGCTATCACGACGAAGTTCATGTACTACTCGAGCCTTCGACAACCTAAATCATTTTGGGCCTTAGAGCTAAACCGTGTCTCTTTGGCGAATCTGAAGAATATTTTACCGTGAGGCTGGCGAGCCTCCACCAGGATTTCTTACCAAAGAGATCAAGGAAACCGTTTAAGAATTTAAAGACATTGCAATGCAATGTTCAAGAGACTTAGGTAGGAAAAACAAATGAAACCGCTGAAAGCATTAGGCAAGCGGTGGGCCTATATTTTCTTCCTGGAAACACTTCATAAATACTTTTTGAATTATATATTTATTTGTAAAATTATAGTTTTTTTTTTATAATAAACAAAAGTTTTTACTTTTTTCAAAAACGCTATACTGCGATTCCGGTAAGAGGCCCAGACAAACGCTTGGCTTGCATTGATCTGAATTTGCGTTATACATATAATGGGTCACTAAGGTCATAATCGGAATTTATCCCCTAGATTTACTCTCTAGATCCTAGATGGGCAAGCCTATGGCTCATCGTGCTCTCGCTGCTCCCTCCGTTATTCGTAAATTTTGGCGCCAGCAAGACGCACAAGTAGATCCCGTCGCGTGCTCAGCGAGGCGTGAAGATTTACAAAAACAATGCCACACAAATTCGGAGGCGGTTGCGGACCCAACGCCGCGATCCCGAATTTGCAACAACAAAAACTATGCGTTGGGCCTCGCACATGCAACTCAAAACAAAAACAATTTGAAAGGGAATTGGGCAGTTGTCGTCGACTTCTGCACAGCCAAAAAATGTGTAAGTTTTTCTTAGTCTTTTTCTGAAGTCAGTCACGAATGCATTTGAAAAATGGATAAAGGAATTGAAAGTACTGAAACTGTTTTTGACAGTGTACTCCCTTCGCTCGCACATTCTGTCTGGCTCGTGGCAGCGAGGGATCGCGACGGTGGTGGTTGTTGTTGCAATTTTTGTCAGGCCGAGCTACTGCTCAGTCCGTTAGATTTCGTGCCCTTCCCTGCTCTAGATCCATCCAACGACAATCCCCGCGTAAATAAGGGACATACTGACCTATGTGTGACCCTTCACGAGGGTCCGCCCGGAGTAATCTAACCTAACCTAAATATTTTGAAAGAGATTGACATCAAGATTGGCAAGGTTTACATTAGCTACTGTTTATTTGTATTCGCTTTACCTTTCCCTTAGCGCCATCTTCCTTTTAGCACCATCTGTGTATCGTTAGGTCAAAAGTTATAACTACAATGCACAGTGGACGGTTGGGTATGGAAAAGGCGGCCAAAAATACTTCCAATAGAGATATCAGCTTGAACATTTTTTGCCTCTTTATAATTTCATATTATGTATGTATATATGTAAGGTGCTAAGGTACAATCGGGCAACGAGTACACATTTTGCCTCATTGCGAATGGCAATTTGACGATCGAGAGGAGTTGCAGAGAGGCAGCCGAAGAGGAGAGTCAGTCGCAGAAAGAAGTCGTTGGAAGCAGTCGTTGGAAGCAGTCGTCATTCAGAGCTGTTGCTACTAAAAGTTGTCAAAAGTGGAATCAGTTGCTAAAGTTGTTAAAGTCGCCTAAAGTTGAATTCGAAACACAATTGATAAAAGTTTACGTTATCCCTAACACTAATTATAATCCATCTCAGATTTCATTAAATATTCAAATAAACTATATTATAATATAACAAACTCTACATATATACATGAGCTTTATAAGAGACCCCTAAGGTTATGCAACATTATTTTTGAAGTTATTTCCAATGTGAATTTTTTTTTTTTTTTTACATATTTACATATTTATTTTCGCCGGAATCGTTCAGGCCATTTGAACTTTACCGGGCGTTTTTAAGGACTTGAAGTAATGGTACATTGGGTGTACCTAGTTTATACATATGTACAAATATTTACAAAACAAAAATTAAATTATTTACAGCATATTACAATATTACAAAATTAAGCGGGATGGCAAGTCGCTTGGGTGCAATCTCTTCAGCCGTCTTAGAGTTTGCGGGTCGGCAAGCCTGCTAGCCAGTGGGTTAGGGTGATTTAATATCCTGTTTGCATATCGGCTGCTGTGGTTTATCAGGAGGTCGCCCACGGGAGTGAGGCGTAGGTCGTTCAGTATGGTCTGGTTGGTCAGGTACCAGGGAAGCCCAGATGCTCTTCTAGCAGCTCGTGCCTGCACTACCCTTAGCCTGTTTAGCTGGTGCTTAGACGCGGTGCCCCAAATTTCGATCGCATACGTCCAAGTAGGCGTGAGGATTGCTTTGAGCAGCAGAACCTTTGATGATAGCTGGAGACTTCTTGAGCTCAGGAGCCAGTCGAGCTTTTTTAATTTTTGGATGCACTTGGCTATGATTGCCGTGATGTGTGTGCTCCAAATGAGCCGGTGGTCTAGGTGTACGCCCAAGTAGCACTGAGATGTGGCGTTCCGGATGATGTCTCCATTAAACGTTAGGACGATGTCGATCGTAAGCCTTAGTGTAAATGTTACGCTTGCCGACTTGCTGCAGTTAATGGCAATATTCCATTGCTTGGTCCAGCGCTCCATCGCACGCAGCCAGTCTTGAACTGCAGCCGAAGCTGTCAGCTGGGACGTATGGGACGCAAGCAACGCCGTGTCGTCAGCATATGTAGCCAGAAGCATACGGGCGTCTGCAGTGGGCGATGGAACTGGCATGTCACTTGTGTACATGGTGTAAAGGAATGGACCAAGCACACTTCCTTGGGGCACTCCTGCGTGGATATGAGCCAAGCTGGATCTTGCGTCTCTTACTGCTACTACAAAGGTTCGATCGGCAAAATGTGAATTTAATTTTTTTTTTTATATTTACATATTTATTCCCGACGGAATCGTTCAGGCCATTAGAACTTTACCGGGCGTTTATAAGGAGTGAAAGTATGGTATATTGGGTGTACCTCGATTATATATGTATAATTAATTACAAAAAAATAAAAAAACAAGAAAGAAAGCTAACTTCGGTTCGCCGAAGATTATATACCCTTGCAGATTGCAATTGAACTATAAAATTAAAGTCGAAATTCTGAAATAATAATAAGTGGTCAATTCCCAAATTTGATTAAAATATTTTGAGAAATTGCGAAACTCTGAATTTTTTATTATTACCCTGATTGTTCCTATGGCAGCTATAGGATATAGTCGTCTAATTTTCATGAAATTAAAACTAAGATTCTCAAACAATATTAAGTGGCCAAATCTCAAATTTGATGAAAATATGTTGAGAAACAGCGAAGTTAGGATATTTTCTATTATTTTCCTGATTGTTCCTATGGCAGCTATAGGATATAGTCGGCCGATTTTCATGAAATTAAAACTAAAATTCTGAAAGAATATTAAGTGGCCAAATCTCAAATTTGATGAAAATATGTTAAAAAACAGCGAAGTTATGAATTTTTTTATTTTTTTCTGATTGTTCCTATGAGAGCTATAGGATATAGTCGTCCGATTTTCATGAAATTGAAACCGAAATTCTAAATTAATAATTAATGGCAAAATATCAAATTTGGTGGAGTTTTGTTGAAAACTGACAAAGTTATAATTTTTTTTCGAAAGTTTTACCGATCGTTCCTATGGCAGCTATATGATATAGTTGTCCGATCCGGCCCGTTCCGACATATTTACGAGTGAGAGTATATAGAAGACTAACTGCAAAGTTTCATTCAGATAGCTTTAAAACTGAGGGACTAGTTTGCGTAGAAACGGACAGACAGACGGACAGACGGACAGACTGACAGACGGACATGGCTAGATCGACTCGGCTGTTGATGCTGATCAAGAATTTATATACTTTATAGGGTCGGAGATGTCTCCTTCACTGCGTTGCAAACTTCTGACTGAAACTATAATACCCTGCAAGGGTATAAATATATTTACAACAGTTACAATATATTATAAAGGTTTAAAAAAATAATGCGGGAAAGCAAGTTGCTGGGGTGGCAAGCCTGCTAGCCAGTGGGTTTGGGTGATTTAATATCCTGTTTGCTGTGGTTTATCAGGGGGTCGCCCACGGGAATAAGGCATAGGTCGTTCTATATGGCCTGGTTGATCACGTACCAGGGAAGCCTGCACTACCATCAGCCTGTTTAGCTGGTGCTTAGACGCGGTGCCCCATACTTCGATGACAAACGTCCAAGTTGGCGTGAGGATTGCTTTGAGCAGCAGAACCTTCGTTGAGAGCTGGAGGCTTTTGGAGCTCAGTATCCAGTCAAGCTTCTGGAGTTTGCGAACGTATTTTGCTTTAATTGCCGTAATGTGTGTATTCCATATGAGCCGGTGGTCTAGGTGTACACCAGAGAACGGCAAGGGTACACCTAAACAATAAGTGTACCCGAATCATTTGTGCGTTTACGGCACTTAGAGTGTGATCGGCACTCTAAAATACGTCCAGGAAGAAAATTTTTACGAGTGCTAAGACTAATTTGGGTGGAAGAGCCTTTTCCGCTCGATTGTCGATGCAATCGGGTCTTTTTTAGATTAAGCGCCTCTAATTGCAGCGTGATTTCTTGCGGCGTGGTTTGACTAATAGGGCGCGCTGGCTTAATAGGGACATTTAAAGAAGTGAAAGTAGCAGACAGATGTTCAGCGTTTGCTTTTTTCGGAGTCGTTCCTAAGCCAGTGCCCGCTGTGACTCTGTATTGGGGATTGGACAAGCGGCTGTCTTTTAGCTCCTCTCGTAAGCTTCCATATCGAGAATGTGAATTTACTAAACGCTTAACTTTTAATAAAAAATTAATAATGCAATAAAACAAAATAAAAATAATATATATTCAAAATATAATTATACATCATTAAAAATCAAAAAGAATAAAAGAATAATAAATTTACACGACTATAACAGAAACATAGAAATAATGACACGAAAAATCAGTTAGCAATGCACGAAAAAACGACACAAAACATTTGGGGCGAGATGAAGGTATTGAATGCTTGATTACATTAAGTGTAGCAAGTTGTAGCAGCTTATGTTCATAACTTAGAATAACTAAATATTGAAAAAATGTTTAAAAAAAAGTTTCGTTGAAGGGCGTTATTGGCAAAACAATTTTTACTCCATCTAAAAATTGATTTTTTTTAGGTTATACAAGAACAATTAGGGTTTACTAACATGTTTTTTTAAAAACACTTAAACAATGCAATTCAAATAAAAATTACAAAAACAATAAAAATACCTTCAACATATATGTAAAGTAGAGTACACTGATAGAAAAAATGGGAATTTTGGTCATAAAATCGTGACCATTTCGGTCACGAAATCAGCCCAAGAATTTTCCGTTCTTCTGTTGAGATTTTCGTTCTTCCTTCAAGAATTTTTGCATTCTCAATTCCAGATTTTTTAAATCTTATTTTAAGAACAAAAAAATCTATAAATGATACAAAAAAAAAAAGATTTCAATTCTAATCACTCGTTTAACGTTTAACGTACGATTAATACCAAACTACACTTTAACTAAACTAAGTTTCACGTAAGCGTCCGTTCTGAAAGAATGCTACTTAAATCTGTAAATATAGTGTTATAAATTGTTATTAGGCCTTAAAAACTAGCGTAGAAATCCCAAATAAAACCTTACACATTTTTCCGTCCCGGCTAGGACTCGAAACCCGGGTCCCGAGAATACACAGACCTTCCACTTACCCAATCGGCTACTAAGGCAAACTTAACTCTATATACGATACGATACATTCGAGTTCTCAATCTCAATTTAAGAACTTTTTTATACCCTTGCAGGGTATTATAATTTCAGTCAGAAGTTTGCAACGCAGTGAAGGAGACATCTCCGACCCTATAAAGTATATATATTCTTGATCAGCATCAACAGCCGAGTCGATCTAGCCATGTTCGTCTGTCTGTCTGTCCGTTTCTACGCAAACTAGTCCCTCAGATTTAAAGCTATTTGAATGAAACTTTGCAGTTAGTCTTCTATATACTCTCACTCGTATATATGTCGGAACGGGCCGGATCGGACGACTATATCATATAGCTGCCATAATCATAACTTCGATGTTTCTCAACATATTTTCATCAAACTTGAGATTTAGTTACTTTATATTATTTCAGTATTTTCTTTAAAATTTCATGAAAATTGGACGACTATATCCTATAGCTGTCATAGGAACAATCAGGAAAATAATAAAAAAAAGTCATAACTTCGATGCTTCTCAACATATTTTCATTAAACTAAAGTTACTTAATATTATTCCAGAATTTAAAATTAATGAAAATTTCATGAAAATCGGACGACTATATCCTATAGCTGCCATAGGAACAATCAGAGAAATAATAGCCAAAATCATAACTCAGTTGTTTCTCAACATATTTTCAACAAATTTGAGATTCGGCCATTCAATGTTAACTTAGAATTTCGTTTTTAATTTTATAGTTCAATTGCAATCTGCAAGGGTATATAAACTTCGGCGAGCCGAAGTTAGCTTCCTTTCTTGTTTCTCGATATTAATCTTTTTTGATCGTTTTACGATTAGTTGGTATTTTTTTTTAGAATATTTTGTCTCATTTTAAGATTTTTTTTTTAAGAATGTGAAAAATTTTTAATCTAGTTTTTTTTGGTTTTTGTACTTACATATATTAAGAATTAATTTTGAGAATGCACAAATTTTTAAAAGTAAACTTTTTTTTTTCTATCAGTGTATGGGTATTGATGGTTGTCAACGTGCCTGGCAGCCGATAGATCTACGATGGTAAAGATATATCATTACAAGCGTCGAGAAGCGGTGATAGCTAGCGTCGAAAGAGTCAAGTTGGAGTACAGTTGTCAAGAACCAGTCTTCGAGGGATCAAGTCCGAGCATATCAGTTGGTGCGTCGGGGGGTCAATCGTCGGTTAAGTAATCCACAGCAGAAGTCGTCAGTAGAAGCAGTGATTTCGCCGGACTTGTTTAGTTTCCATCACATCGAACACACACTTTGTAACACCAATATCCAACAATCAATACAATAATTAATTAATAAACAGGCTTTTATGCCTTGCATATATGTTAATTTTAGTTTGATTGCTTTAATTTAACTTGTGCACAGTTAAAAATGTAGAACGAAAAAATAAAGTATATTTTTCTTGATTTTGGTGTTCTAGCGTTTTGAAATTTTGAAGTACGATTCGGGATTAAATGGTCTGATTAATCCTGTTTCGTGATTAAATCACAAATATTTTTAATCCTCGAAGTCGTATGTATAAGCGTTCTCGGTGTTAGAGTTTGTGTTGCCTCAGTAGCCGAGGTGATAAGCGGCCGGTTTGCGAATTCATGGGACCAGGGTTCGAATCTTAGCCATGACGAAAAATGTAAGTAGGCTTTTATTTGCGATTTTCTTTCCTGGTTTATATGATTTAATAATAATGACATTTATAACTCTATAATTATAGATTTAAATATAAAAATTCTTTCATGTCGAAGCTTATGTGAAGCTTAGTTTAGTTGAAAGCTAGTTGGGAATTATAGATATTTTAATACTAATTAAGAGGGTTAAATCGGACACTCTGAAATTAATGCGTAGTTTTAATAGTTAAAGAAATAATTTTAAATAAGAATCAACACACAGCCGAATCCACTTAAATAACTCTACCTGGAGGCTCTGAACCTGGAGGTTTTTGTTCTCTTTGAGTGAAGTTGTGTTTTTCCGCGCTCCGCAAGTTTTCCCGATAGTGCCTCTATAAGGGAAAACCTGGCCATATAAAGGCATATTAGTGCAGTGTGAGCCTTCTGACGTCACAGGTACTCACCTGGTGGCACCTGGCTCGCCTCCAGCAGGGCGTTGGAAGCTAATCCGCTTGGCTGCGCGCGTGAGTCCGGGGGTCAAGGGAGGGGGGAATCCCTCGCATTCGCCTCTCTCCCAGCTGTCACCGCCTTTCCTTCTTTCACCTCCTTATTTTCTCCAGCCTTCTTTAACAACTTTCCCCGCGTTTTTCTGTTTTTCTGTAAACTCAGCTGTTCGCTGCCGATCGCACTGTTGCGTAGCGCAGGTGCCGGGAGCTTAACAGCTTAACAGCCGCGCTTAACAGCGCGCTTATCTGTCGCGCTTAACAGCACAACACCTTAAGTGTTGGTAAACGCGCGCGAATAAGCTTCCCGCAATTTTTCAAATTCAAATCCATAGTCAATCCGGGCCGAGCTAGGCTGCACAGAGGCAAGCGGGAAAAGGTCACGGATCTGACCAAAAGCCGATCCCCCGCGTATGCGGTGCCCCACGTATCGGGGCGTCGGTGACCGAGAAGGGGCGGTATAACCCCCGTCGTACGCCAAGGGGAAATCCGTGGCCATCGTGGGAGCCCTGTGCGGTCCGACGAGCCGTAAATGGATCCTGAAAACCCCTTTGTGGGCAGATCCGCGCTGGCGAGATCACCCTGCCAAGAAGGGATGGCTGATGATGACGCTGCGGCGTTCAGGAGAAGCAGCAAGCTCCCTCGATCGCCACCCCGAGCGGTAACCAGAGAGGTCGGGCAGAGCCCGGCGCCCTGCCACGAGCCGCCACCCAAGAGGGCACGGGACCCTTCCAGTCCTGCAAGCCCGCAAAGAGTGACGCCTGCCAAAAAGAGCAGGGCTGCGGAAGAGTCCAGCCTAGGTGATCTGCTAGAGCTCAGTAAGCTGCTGCACGAGGTATCGGTCAAGATGATGGACAAGACCACGCGACACATCACAGTCTCGACGAGGGAGATGTTTGCCAAAATGAAGGCACTCCACACAAGCGTCCTCGGGGCAAGCAGAGCGGCCATCAGAGGGGATGTGGATGGGCAGGACAGCCAGGGCGCGACCACCCTGTGCTCAAACTGCGCGAACTGCACCCAGGGCTCAGGTCGAGCTAAACGAGCGGAGAGCGCTGACAAGGGTCAGCAGACAACCACCGTGTGGAGGAGGGATGCCACAGCCCAAACTGAGCAGTGGCGCAGGCTTAGTCAGCCGGATGGCTCCAGCTTACCCGCGTCGGTTTCGGCCCCACCACCGGCCCGCATATCACAGCGAAAGGGCCCGAAGGCGCCGCCAAAGCCCCCCAAGGATCCTCAGCGGGACGCAAATGAAGCGGTGGCAACTCGCGCCCCCGCCCTGAAGCCCGAGTGTCGCAGAATTCACGGGGACGGCTGGGAAGTCGTGACTAGGAAGCCGAAAACGGCGCGCCGCGCCCGCCCGGATGCGGTCATCGGCCAGGCGAAAGGCAGGTCCTACAGCGAGGTACTCGCTTTGGTTACTAGAAGGGAGGACAAGCAGCTGTCAGAACTGGGGAGCTGCGTCTCCAAGGTTCGCCGAACCAACAATGGCAATCTGCTCCTTGAGGTTGCCAAAGGCAGTGCCGAGAGTGCGGAGAGCATGAAGGAGAGCATAGAGAAGGTGCTCGGCGACTCGGCGTCTGTGCGCGCCACAACAGAGGATGACTCAGTGGTCGTAATGGAGATCCGCGGCATGGACTCTATCACAACCAAGCAGGAGGTCTGCGCCGCGATCGCGGGCCAGTTTAATTTTGAGGCCGAACGGGTGAAAGTGCGTGGAATGCGCCGTGGCTACGCCGAAACCCAGACGGCGGTGGTCAGCTTGCCCGTCTCCCTGGGCAAAACTGTCCTCCACCGTGGCGAAGTCCAAATAGGCTGGACCATCTGCACGATCCGGGAGAGAGTAGGTCCACCTAGGTGCTTCAGATGCCTGGAAACAGGTCACATTGCCGTGCACTGTAAAAGCCCAGTGGACAGGAGTGGTTGCTGCTTAAGATGCGGGGAGCAGGGACATAGAGCAGCCTCTTGCACTAAGGAGGCATCATGCTTCATTTGCTCAGCGGCCGGAAGGAAGGAGACGAGGCATCAGGCCGGTGGCAGAAACTGCCCAGCCTCGAAAAGCGGTAGCGAGACTAATAGGCCCAGATGCGGTTGATTCAGCTCAATCTGAATCACTGCAGAGCAGCGCAGGATATTCTGTCACAGACGGTGCGCGAGCTTGGCTCGGAGGTGGCAGTCCTTAGCGAGCCATACAGTGTTGGTAGCGGCCGTGGCTGGGTAACCGACAGCACGGGCAGAGCGGCCCTGTGGCTCTGCGGAACGGAGGCGCCGGAGATGCGCGATATAAGAGCAGCTGAGGGCTTTGTACGAGCCAACGTTGGTGGCACCTGGCTGTATAGCTGCTACTTGGCACCAAGTCTCTCGCTCGAGTCCTTCGGCAGGATCCTGGACGAGCTGAGCGGTGACTTGCGGGGTCGAAGCAAGGTGGTTGTCGGGGGTGACTTCAACGCCTGGGCCGTGGAATGGGGCTCTCCTCATACAAACGCCAGAGGCCGAGCAGTGCTGGAGTCCTTCGCCTCTTTGGACGTGGTCCTGCTGAACGAAGGATCCCGGCACACCTTCAGCAGGGCGGGAGCCGGTTCGGTAATCGATCTCACGTTCGCCAGCAGCGCGCTGGCCCGCCTAGCGCAATGGAGGGTCAGCGAGGCCTATACCGCCAGCGACCACGAAGCCATCGAGTGTTCCATTGGCATCGTAGGCCACTCGAGGGGCACACCGCCCCAGCCTAGGAAGGCGTTCCGCCAGGACACCTTCAGCCCGCCGGCCTTTGCAAGCGCCCTCGAGGGCTTCTCTGCAGACAAGGCTGATGGGGCGAATGAGTTGGCTGAAAAGCTGGCAGAGGCAGTGGAAGGCGCCTGCAGCCGGAGCATGCTGCAAAGGCAGCCGTTCCGAAGGCACCACTCTCCGGTGTACTGGTGGACCGAGGA
>VNJQ01003558.1:0-29637 GCA_008042515.1 Drosophila truncata | reverse complement strand
GTCCGTCTGTCTGTCCGTCTGTCTGTTTCTACGCAAACTAGTCTCTCAGTTTTAAAGCTATCGACTTAAAACTTTGCACACACCCTTCTTTCCTTTGCACGCAGTATATAAGTCGGAACGGCCGGGATCGGCCGACTATATCCTATAGCTGCCATATAACTGATTGATCGGAAATGGTATAACTTCGGTGTTTTTAGAGTTAGAGAATTCAGATTTTGTACGAATGCTATTGTTGGCAACATAATACGACATACCAAATTTCATAAGGATCGGCCGACTATATCCTATAGCTGCCATATAACTGATTGATCGGAAAAGCTATAACTTCGCTGTTTCTTAACATATTTTCATCAAATTTGAGATTCGGGCATTAAAAGTTATTTTAGAATTTCGTTTTTAATAACATAGCTCAATTGTAATCTGCAAGGGTATATAAACTTCGGTAAGCCGAAGTTAGCTTCCTTTCTTGTTTATATATATGTTCGGCGGTTGCCATGTCAGAGCACATGTAAAGATCGGAACAATTGAATTCAGATATTAGAGTGTTTAGCCTCTGATAGTATGCTTTTCAAAAACAGCGGACTTTGATTATTCTTCTACCAGATGTAGTTTCTAACAATGTCCCAGTATCGATAGTCACTTCGAAAGTTGGATATAGTCGTCCGTTCCGGCCTTTTCCGACATATGTAAAAGTGAGACTATATAGAAGACTTACTGCAATGTTTCATTAAGATTGCTTTAAAATTGAGGGATTAGTTTGCGTAGAAACGGACAGACGGACATGACTAGATCGACTCGGTTGTTGATGCTGATCGAAAATATATTTACTTTATAGGGTCGGAGCTGTCTTCTTCACTGCGTTGTAAAATTCTGACTGTAAAGTACAGTATCCAGACAACAAAACTTTTCGCAGCGGAACAAAATGTTTAATCATTTGAAGTGTGAACGCTGTATTCCCTTGTTCGTCGGCATTTTTCGAGGGCAAATGATGCGTGCACACTTTCTTGAAACCCGGCTTAATTTAAACTTAAGGCATGTCCAACATTTAATGCTCTGTTTTAAAAAGTATGTGTCCCTAAGCAAGTGGCATGCACTGTAGCGACGCAGCCTCCACTGGACAGCTCACAAATGTGATAATATAACAGCAATCTAGAACACCTGTACAAGGAAATCGTATATTTGCTAATGCAAGGATGAATCGGTGTACGGTTCAGGAAAGAGCAAGCTCAGGCTTAATTATTTATATTTATATTTATCCTTTTCAGGTCTTCCCCTAATCTTCGCAAATTAATACAATTGCCCAAATCCAAAAATGTTGTATTTGCCTCTGCTTTAATTTAATTATATAAACTGTATTTACTCTTAAAAACTAAATTCGACGTTTCCACGCATTTTTGTTCATGGATCTATCCATAATTTGAAATATATAAAGGAACTGCATGAGACAGAGAGAGGCATAGGGTTGAGAACAGCCTGTTTTATTACATTTTTTATTCTTTTTTGCACCGCCCCTGGAAATCTCCTAACGCCACACACTTTTTTAGTATATTGTTTTCGTGTCTGGATACCGACGTTTAAGCACAGTATACAGACAAGAAAACGTTTCGCAGCGGAACAAAATGTTTAATCTTTTGAAGTGTGACCGCTGTATTCACTTTTTCGATGGCATTTTTCGAGGGCAATGATGCGAGCATACTTTCTTGAAACCCGCTTAATTTAAAACTTAGGGCATGTCTAACATTTAATGCTTTGTTTTGAAAAATATGTGTCCCTAAGCAAATGGCATGCATTCTAGCGACGCAGCCTCCACTGGACAGCTCCCAAATGTGATAATATAACAGCAATCTAGAACACCTGTACAAGGAAACAGCATATTTGAATGTGGGTTTTAATTAGCATGTATGAATTGGTGTCCGGTTCAGGAAAGAACAATCTCAGGCTTATTTATTTATTATTTATATTTTTATTATTCCTTTTCAGGTCCTCCCCTCATCTTCGCAAATTAATATAATTGCCCAAATCCAAAAATGTTGTATATGCTTCTGCCTTAATTTAATTATATAAACTGAATTTACTTTTATAAACTTTAGAAAACTAAATTATATAAACTGAATTTACTCTTATAAACTAAATTCGACGTTTCCACGCATTTTTCTTCATGGATCGATCCATAATTTGAAATATATAAAGGAACTGAAAGAGACAGAGCGAGAGGCATAGGGTTGAGAACAGCCTGTTTTATTAAATTTTTTATTCTTTTTTGCACCCACTCTGGAAACACCAAACGATAATTTCCTAACGCCACACACTTTTTTAGTATATTTGTTTTCGTGTCTGGATACCGACCTTTAAAGCGGCCGCTCACGAACAGCTGTTCTCAACTATCTGCCTCTCGCTCTCTCTCACGGCTTAAGAACGGTGTTTTCGTGACTGGATACTATGCTTTACTGGAAAATTTCTAGATAAATAGAAAAAAAGAATATTTATATAAAATAATCATCAAGTTCTTTTGTCGTACTATCAGAAATCGTAAATTTAAATAGAACAGATAACTACACGTTATTTCTGTAGTTGGAAAAAATGTTTGGAAATACAAAAATAACGAATGGTTAAGTGAGCAAGCAATTTTAGATGCTAAGAACAGAGATGGAAATGGCATGATCGAATAATTCAGAATAATATCATTGGAACAATGCCTTCATTCAAATCTAGTGGCTGTGCACAATTTAAGATAAAGCCACAAACTATCCAAAGGAATTTTTAAATTCCTAGGACCACCGTACAATTTACGCTTAAAGGGTGGCTCCGTAGTAATCGTACTTCAAAAGATAAACCAACCACAACCCTTAGCAATCAACGAATTCTCATTGAGAGGATCCCTATTGCATGAAGAGATTGATATTATTAAAAAATAATAAATAATTTAAAGAAGTGTATGTATTTGTTTGGTGTTTTTTTAGTTTTTTAATGTTTTATGTTACATCAAGCTGGATATTTTTTCTTCACCAGAAATTTCCTAAAAATTATTTATATGGCAAAAAAACGTTAAACAGGTCGGCTAGACAAAATTTTACTAAGACAAAAGACATAAATTAGTGGCGAGACGAAGTCCGCCTGGTCTTCTAGTCGGATATAAAACAGAAAATATGCTCATTCCGAGGTCAACTTATTAGCAATTTGGCCTTTCACTTCAAAACCCTGATTTTATGGACCGTTTTGAATCAACTGAAACTGTGGTTTAACTAATTTCTCCGAGTTATGTTATTGACGAACTAAGTGGTCCTTTCTATCGCGTGTTAATAGAGGCTAGAAGTGAGCATTCAGAATTTGGCAGAGTTGGAATTAGATGGTAAAGGAATGCACAATGTGTAGGCACATATTTACATTTTCAGTTTAAATAATCTTTTAATTTTATTCGTAACGATTTCTTCTGTATGATTTGTATTTTTTTACATTTTTTTTAAACTTAATCATCAAAGCTAGATGAAAGCAAGAAATTAGCAGCTAGTTCTTCATCCTTTTCACACGCGAAATATGCTTGCAACACAAGTGCCTCTGGGAATCCAAGAGCTTTTAGCTACGGGAAAAAAAATGTTAGAAATTATTCATATTTAAAATGTAGTTTGTCTAATACTCTTTCTATTGCGCCCTGATCTTGAGGATTTAAGCGAATGGTTGCAACTCCAACTCCTGGTGGCTGTTGTTCCAAGTCTAAGTTTTCCGTAGCATCATTGGGATTTCCTCCAACAGCCATTGTTCCTCTTCCTCCTTCTTCTTGCGCTTCTGAAGATGCAAATATATTTGCAATCTGCGCGGGATTGCGAGCGCGAGAAACAGTGTCACCGGAACCCGAGTCTGTTTCGCCATCAATCGGCTGATTTAGCATATTGAGAAACGCATCCTGATTCTCCGATATCAGTTGCAAGAGAGCTGGATTTGTCTGACCAATCTGTGAAAATATTGTGAATAACTAAAATTTGTTGTGTAATAAAAACTCACCTGCTGCAAAACTGCATGCAAAAGATGGGGATTCTGATAAATTAAGGAGCGCATTTGAAGAAATTGCGGTTGGGTGCGCAAAAATTCAAAGGGATCTATGAAAATAAAATGTACAAAATAAATAATTATTATTATCAGTTGCAGTTATTTAATACCGTAGATCATCGCAGACATCAATACCAATATTGTGGTTACCTGAATTCGACTCCGTTGGACGATCGACTGTTGATGCTGCGGAGATATTGCTCTGACCCGAAACTTGAATCAAATTTGGGTTTATCGCTTCATCGTTCACATTAAATATGTTCCCGTCCTCGACAGGTATACCATTTATAAGGTATTCTACGGCACGCTCTGGATTATTAAAGCTGGCAGCCATGGCACGTTCCACTTGCTCACGCGGATAGCCCATTTCGACCATAGATAAAACAGTTTGGTTATATTGATCGCCCATAATTAAATTCGATTCGGCACGTGATTGCAAAGATGCATTTGCCAATTCCCCAATTAAGTCAGAATTGGAAATCGGCCTTGAAGGGGGAGCGGCATCAGCGACAAGGGGCACTCCCGTATGTGGTAAATCTTCAGTACATTTAGATTCCGATTTTTCAATATTTCCTGCTGTTGAAACTTTTGAATCCTTAGAAATTTTGTCTGTGGTGTCAGTTTCCGCTGGTCGAGCTGATGCATCGCGCGTTAACATCACCACTATGAACTTTTTTTCATCTACATCGTACGATTCAATGGTGCGTTCATCAATCAGGATGACTCCCGCATAGATCAGTTTTTGCTTTTCTGCAATATACTCGGCACCGCGCTCTTCGTATATCTTTTTCTTAAGTTCCAAAACCTTTCAAGACAACATAATAGCAAAACAAATTAGTATAACAAAAATATTTGATACACATACATAAATATATACAACAAAGTGTATAGATATGTATGTATTTCAAATTTGTAATATGTATGTATATAACTTACCGTTTTATTCTGATCAAACTCAATGGTAAAAGTTTGCTGTTGAAGGTTTTTCACGGTGATAATCATGATTAGTTGTCGTCCGATAACAAAAGAAACAGGTCAATTAATTGTACATATGTACTATATGTAGTAATTTTTAATATCGTTCACCCGTAAAAGTGACTTGTCATCCAGTGTGACCACATCTTCGATTGGGCAAATTATACATTATAAGTTGCTGAAACACACAATTAAAATTAATCAATGTAACGCATACACTACCCGCGCATTTTTCTTCTTTCTTCCCATAACAGGCCTACATATGTCAATGTTTTCGTAATCGCTGTTTAATCGATTACAATAGACACGATAGCTGGTACAATTAGCTAGTGGACTAGTGAGCGGAATTCCGCTAGAACGACTTGAAGAATACCTTTAATTATTAAATCAAAGTGCGGAATTCCGTGTTGGGATAACTATAATATGTGATACGAGGATTTAAAGATATCCTGTTCAAAATCGTCACAACGCTGGTAGAGAACGGTTTGACTTAATGTTTTTTTGTTTTCTTTTTATGTTTTGTTTTACTGAATCTTTCCAACGTGATTTTTACACCCTCCTGGGCATTGTAATTTTAGTCAGAAGTTTGCAACGTAGTAAAGTAGATCTTGATCACCACATCACCCGAGTTGATCTTGCAATGTCCGTCCGTCAGTATATTCGATTTTACGCAAATTAGTCTGTCAGTTAAAGATATCTGAAAGAAACTTTGCAGGTAATCTTTTATACACTGTCACTCTTACATAAGTCGGAACAGGGCGAATTGGACGACTAATCATATAATTGGAAATTTTTTAGAAAATATATTATAATGCATTTTTAATATATTCAACATTTGAGTTTTTTTATTTTATCAAATTGAATTAGCTTTTAATGGTCCACTTGTAAACTGCAAGGCAATACAAACGGCAAGGCTTGCCGAAGTCAGCTATCATTGTATAGTATTTTGTTCTTTCATCTCCATACGACTGATTAAAATAGCGCTCACGAACTATATTTGTCTACCATTTTCTTCTTGGTCTCTCGCTGCTTTAAAATCCTCTGCTATAGAGAAAAGGCAAAGTAGTAGAACAGCTATACACAATATTAAAATAACGCTACATATATAATTAAATTGTTAAAAAAAAGTTAGGTAGGGACAGGTCACAATAAAAAGTAATAACTAAGTTTTAGAACATTCGCTGTTGTCTGCCTGGATTTAGATGTCATGCGCAAAGAGAATGTCAAGCTTTGACAACACAGCTCTCTTATAAATTAAATGTATTCGATGTATTATTTCCTCGGCATAAGTATCTCGATATTAACTTATACACGAACGGCGTATTGTTTTGAATTACAACAATTTGTTCATATATTTCCGAACTTTTAGTTAATTGAAAAGGAAAGACGAACTACCTTATTACCATATGAATTATAATTTAATCGCAGATACCGCATATATTATGTTTTAAGGACGGGATGGTTACATTGCCCTTTACTCTATTCGATTGAGTATTTTTCGGTAGCAGCTTGCAATAATGTATATGTGTGCATTTTTCTTAAATAAATTATACAAACATTGAATGTCGCGAAAAAAGGACAAACAATAATTGAAATATATATAACAACAATATATATGCAAATATTTTAATTTCTTAACAAAAAAAACTTTAGTAAAAATATTATTATTATTATTATTATTATTATTATTATTATTATTATTAATATTATTATTATTATTATTACTATATTTCCTATGATTTTATAATAGAACTATACAGAGTAAAAATCACATAAGCAAAAACAAGATGTTCTTGCATAACCATTTTCGCCTGCTTACTTTTGTTTTGACTATATATTTTAGTATATGAAGTAAAAACAAAGTGTTTTTTTTATTTGCAGATATGGCGAGCATTTTACTAATCGCTTGTCTGGCTATATTGGGTCTAATTATTGCAATCGCACTTTTCCTAGCTGGAGGATATTTGTGGTGGCGCCACAAAAGGTCGCAATTACAATTTATAGAGCCCAATGAAGATGAGGAGTCGAGTAGTTATAGCCTTAGGTAAGTTTTAGTAGTTACTAAGGGTAGATTTTTTAGTTATATAGCTGGCATAGATAAGTTCGTTCATATAAAAGGAAAATTTACAATTGTGCATGTTTGTTTATTTCATGTTTCATTTTCGTCAAACCGAATTTTAGATCAAGCCAATTTTTCCTATGTAGCATTATAGAAAATCTAAGGCTTGCCTTCAAGCAGAGGCATAGTTTTCGCCTTTTTTTACTTGCAGGGTGAGGAGTCCCTTTAAATTATAAAGTATACATAAGTATGTATGTATGTATGTATTCTTGATCAGTCTCCAACAGTCGACCACTTCTGGCCATGTCTAATCATGTCCGTTACTATGTACATATGTGAATAGAAGAGCTCTGCCGATATTAAATACATTTTTATAAACTTTTTTATTTGACCATTTTGTATTATTTAAAACAAGAAAGGAAGCTAACTTCGGCTCGCCGAAGTTTATATACCCTTGCAGATTGCAATTGAACTATAAAATTAAAAACGAAATTCTAAGATAACATTGAATGGCCGAATCTCAAGTTTGATGAAAATATGTTAAGAAACATCGAAGTTATGATTTTCTCTATTATTTTCCTCATTGTTCCTATGGCAGCTATAGGATATAGTCGTCTGATTTTCATGAAATTTAAATCGAAATTCTGGAATAATGATTAATGGGCAAATGTCAAAATTGGTGAAAATATATTGAAAACTGACAAAGTTATAATTTTTTTTAGAAAAATGTACCGAACGTTCCTATGGCAGCTATATGATATAGTCGTCCGATCCGGCCCGTTCCGACTTATATAGGAGTGAGAGCATATAGAAGATTACCTGCAAAGTTTCATTTAGATAGCTTCAAAACTGAGGGACAGGTTGCGTATAATCGGACAGACGAACAGACGGACAGACGGACGGACAGACGGACAGACGGACATGGCTAGATCGACTCGGCTGTTGATCCTGATCAAGAATATATATACTTTATAGGGTCGGAGATGTCTCCTTCACTGCGTTGCAAACATCTGACTGAAATTATAATACCCTGCAAGGGTATAAAAATCGTCGGTAATTTCATGAAAATCAGACAATTGAATATATTATAGATAAAAATTATATTTATCAATTGTTGTGAGAAGAATTTAGAATTGAATAAAACCAAAACATAAACCATCTCATAGCTATTGAACTCTTTCACACTTTTATCATATTATTTTTATAGGGCTGCACAGGACATTGTCGACTCTGGAAATCCTCCAAATAAGCCACAAGTGCCGCCTGTGACACAAGCTCTTACAACTCCTTTGCAAAATAACATAAATAGGAAATTAAATGGATTCTTGAGTTTAAGAACTCCATTAATTGGGTTTGTATTAAATATATTTATTTTTCAATAAGTTGCTAAAATAAACAAACAAACAAAATTGTTATTTTACCAAGTGGATCTGCGGCATCACAGACAAAATCACAAAATAGTTCGATGGGTGGAAATGCGGGGGAGGGGACAACAAAGGATGCAGCTGTAAGTATACACTATCAAAAAATTAGATCATAGACTATTAATATTTGGAAATCTTTTAGAACAAAAGTATCTCAATGACCGACATGTACTTGGATAGCAACGATCCAAGCGAAAATGTTGGACAAATACATTTTTCATTGGAATATGATTTTCAAAATACAACACTCATATTAAAAGTTCTGCAAGGCAAAGAGCTGCCAGCTAAAGATTTAAGCGGTACATCCGATCCGTATGTTCGCGTTACCTTGTTACCCGATAAAAAGCATCGATTAGAAACAAAAATTAAACGCAGGACGTTAAATCCACGATGGAACGAAACGTTTTACTTTGAGGGTTTTCCGATTCAGAAGTTGCAATCTAGGGTTAGTAATAAAACATAAATGTGGGGTATCTTTACCTACATACGTTCTATAATATTATATACGTTTCTTAAAATTAAATGAATTAAATTTATTAAAATATAATTGTACTGGTTTAGGTACTACATTTACATGTTTTCGATTACGATCGCTTCTCTAGGGATGATTCAATTGGTGAAGTATTTCTTCCCCTATGCCAGGTAAACAAATTTTCTAAAAATTTAATAATATATTGTTAAAGTTTTTGATTTCAGGTTGATTTTGCTGGCAAACAATCATTTTGGAAGGCATTAAAGCCGCCGGCAAAAGATAAATGTGGAGAACTTTTATCTTCATTATGCTACCATCCTTCCAACTCTATTTTGACCTTAACATTGATCAAAGCGAGAAATCTGAAAGCTAAGGATATAAATGGAAAATCGGGTAAGTAGTAAAATAGCTTTAAACGCTGTTGTAATCTCCTATAATCTCCTTTTGTTTTTCAATTGCAAGATAATTTAAAAAATATGTCTCTTAATTTTGTTATCTTGCAGATCCATATGTTAAAGTTTGGCTGCAATTTGGCGACAAACGAATGGAGAAAAGAAAAACACCAATATTTACATGTACATTAAATCCAGTATTTAATGAATCTTTTAGTTTTAACGTTCCCTGGGAAAAGATAAGGGAATGTTCATTAGATGTTATGGTAATGGATTTCGATAACATTGGAAGAAACGAGTTAATAGGTCGAATATTATTAGCTGGTATGATATTTGAACTTGTATTACTCATTATAATTTACATATGTGAAATAGAGCTGGAAAATATTGACATTAGCTTTAGTACAGCAGATTACAGCAGATTATATTGACATAAAATTCAAATACTAGGAAAAGAATATACTGGAAAACACCGACAAGCTTTTTGACACCTTCCATTTTTTATTTTTGATATTGAATGCCCAAACTTTCACTGCAAAGGCAAAGAAGCTGCACCAAAGAACAAACGCAAAAACAATCTGTTAAAAAGTAAATAATTCGAATCTTTGAAAGCAGCCCATTCTGGATTAAACTCAAGTATAGCTATCTTACTAGTTTCTTTTTGCGATTGGATATATATTAATTGGTGTTGGAAAACAAAAAAATATCTCTTTTATTAAAAGATCGAACGAACATAGATATATTGTAAATAAATTTTCCAGCTCTTATATAGATACGGTTTTTAACCTATTCAATTAATTGCGAAAGTACAAAAAATTATTTTAATTTATTTCGTGTTTTTATTTATTTATTTATATTTATATATTTATTTTATTATCATATTTATATCAAACACCATTTTTAAAGGAGTTTCATCTAGTTAGAAAATTTAAAATATTTGTGGTTTCAAAAATTTATTTGCTGCTTATATTCTTGGGAGTTTTATTAATTAAATTTGGACTTTCATTAGGGTATTACCCTACACACAAGAAAGGAAGCTAACTTCGGCTTACCGAAGTTTATATACCCTTGCAGATTACAGTTGAGCTATGTAATTAAAAACGAAATTCTATGATAACATTGAATGGCCGAATGTCAAATTTGATGAGAATATGTTGAGAAACAACCGAGTTATGATTTTTTCTATTATTTCCCTGATGTTCCTATGGCAGCTATAGGATATAGTCGTCCGACTATTATAAAATTTAAATAGAAATTCTGGAATATTATTAAGTGACGAAATCTCAAGTTTGATGAAAATATGTTGAGAAACCGCGAAGTTATGATTTTTTCTATTATTTCCCTGATTATTCCTATGGCAGCTATAGGATATAGTCGTCCGATTGTCATAAAATTTAAATCAAAATTCTGGAATAATATTAAGTGACCAAATCTAAAGTTCAATGAAAATATGTTGATAACAGCGAAGTTATAATTTTTGTTCGAAAATTTTGCCGATTGTTCCTACTGTTCCCGATTTTTCCCATGGCAGCTATAAGATATAGTCGTCTGATTTTCATGAAATTTAATAATGAAATTTAAAAATTTAATTCTGAAATAATTATAAATGGCCAAGTATCAAATTTGGTGATTATATGTTGAAAACTGACAAAGTTAACATTTATACTCAAAAATCAGTTCGATCGTTCCTATGATATAGTAGTCCGATCCGGCCCGTGCCGACTTATGTAGGAGTGAGAGCATATAGAAGACTACCTGCAAAGTTTCATTCAGATAGCTTCAAAACTGAGGGACTAGTTTGCGTATAATCGTACAGACGGACAGACGGACTCTGGCAACTCGGCTGTTGATCCTGATCAAGAATATAAATACTTTTTAGGGTCGGAAATGTCTCCTTCACTGCGTTGCAAACTTCTGACTGAAATTATAAAACTTCGAAATTAGTGGTTGGATTGCGGTAATGAGTGTTTATTTGAATACAAGTAAATTATAAAAATATTATTTAACAAAATATAATTTTATTTTAATTTGAACTATATGTAACTCATTAACATATAAATTAATTTATTTACAAAAACTGTCTAATTCAAATTTAGGTAAAAACGGCTCAGGGGCTTCAGAAACGAAACATTGGCAGGATATGATCTCGAAGCCCAGACAAACTGTAGTACAATGGCATCGTTTAAAACCTGAATAACTTATAATATTTATATAACAGTAAATATATATACTATATCTGCGAAAGTTCGTACAACATGAATTGATTTATTCTATCAAGCATAGCATTACTTATCGACAAAAACCTAAGGTAATTCCCCAATTAAGCACAACATAATTTAAATGTGTTAAATGATTAGAGAATATAGAGATAAATAAAATTTACATAAGTTAAATTGTTCTTATAGAAAGTAATAGTTTTATACGTGGTTATATAATATACATATATAGTTATTTTGTAAGACATTCAGGCCTTCAACGGAATCTTTAAACATTTTCTTTAAATTTTAATATTTTATTGAGATTTTATTATTTAATTTGCGTTTAATATATATAAAAAAATATTCCAGAAATAATTGTAAAGCATCTTTAAGTACATAAATTATGTAGGATTTTTTCAAAATAATGATTGCATTTAATTTGTAATACAACTAATTTATATAATTCAATTAAGTTTTGATTTCGCATTTTTACAGCTACTAATATATATTTTTCTTAGTCACTCTAAATTTAATAAAAGAACAGAACGTAATGTATATAACAATATTGATTGAAATTGTTTAAAATTAGATAAACTTATACACATAATACTGAATTTTGAGCATGAGAAAGACATTGTTAAGAGTTATAAAAGCAAACAATTTTACGATACAATGTTATATATTATATTCTTACATAATATAGTTTAATCACACATTATATCTTATGATATAGGTAATTACGTAGGTTAAAAACTTTATTTTGATTAGAGAATGATTATTGCAATCAGCACAATAAAAAAATATAAAACATAAAAAACTTTAAAAGTAACTATATAAAGAAGTAAGCCAACCATTGCCGGAATAATTAATACAAATTGAGAGAGTAAGGAGAAAGAATAAAAATATATTTATAAATTGATAGCATTGAAAACTGAGTTTAAAAAACGAAAAAAAAATCGAAAATACAACCCACCTTGAAATTACATATTTGTTAAATATACCTGTTAAAAATATTATTATTAAAAATAATTTATGGAATATTCATATAGCTGCAAAATAAAAACATTTTAAACTTGATATATATTTTACTGAAACGTTCTTCCTTAACAAATACCCTGGGGTATGTGAAGCGTGAAAGGTTGAGTGACTGAACCAATCTTCGACAAATTCAAATTTTGAATGAGAGCAAAGGCGAGAAGGGCGGCATAGTACATGTACTTTTAATCGGGAAATATCCTATACGACTGAATGAGTGGAACATTGAAAATATCGGACTGGGGACGACCAAAAAAGAACTATTTTCAAAGGTTTTAATGGTCAAAACGTAAAGAATCTAGGAAAATTAAAAAAAGGAAGAAAATGTAGTTTCTAATAACTTATTGCATAATTAAGATGCATTATTTACATACAATTGACAAATATAATGGTAAGTAAGGAAGTGTTTTATTTATTTATTTTGCTCTAGCAAAATAAAAATGTTTGTGCGCGAAAAAATTACGTTTTTGTTTAAATTTCAAATTTATATTATGTTGAAGTAGTAATTTCTAAACTTTAAGAACGTTAATCTTTACTAAGAAATATTACATTTTTGTTTACGTTTTGTAGTTTTTGTGTTACTATTAAACAAAGTTGAAACTTTCAACTTAAAAGATCCGGTTCTCCGAATAAATGCTATGCTGACTCCTATGTCCTTCATATCAAGTAAATACTTTAGTTGACTTCTTGAGACATGCGCATTGTGAATATAAATGAGCTAAGAGAGCTTTTATTTGCCAAAGGGCTCTCTCTTTATTTAGTACCATTTTTCAGTGTGGTAAGGAGAATTCATTTTTAGAAGGAATTTGTTCGGTTTGGGTGCCTTTGTATTTTCTATGTATGTATGTATGTACATATGTATGTATATGTTTGATTAATTTGGATTCACGTAGAAAAGTGCTCCGCTCAAGAGACGGGAAAGCACAATTTTGCCAATTTTAAATTTAGTCTCTTGTTAGTCTTTCGTTTGGCCTAACACACATGCTATCGGCGGTGTTCAAATATTTTTAAAATAAATCCATATGTACATTACGTAGTATGTGTGCCTCGCAAAACTTTAAATATATTTTATATATGCATTGTATATAAATGATTATGTGTATGTTCATTATATATTTAATTTGTTTGAAGTTTTAATGAAACCACAACTTAATAAAACTATGCGAAAATGTATTTTATTGCCTTTAAATTGCCAATTGTGTAATGCTCAAATATAAAAAAATATAACAATTGGAGTCATATCTGTCAATGTTTCTTGATTTATTAGTAACGAACACTAAAGGATTATTACCAGATTTTTTAAACTTATAACTTAGTGTTAATAAAGAAAATTACTAAACAGAAGTGCCTCCGGAGTGTGGAACCCATTCATTTAAAAAGGTGTTGTAAACCTCTGAAAATATTACGGAAATATATTTTATTGAAAGCCCTAAAAAAATACTGGACACATGAACTTTGAAACAGATTACAAAAATACAAAAACCTTTTATTTTCTTTAATATAAAAAATATAATATATTATATAAATACATATATAATACATAAAAATAAAATTTTTTTTCAGATCAAATAAATTCATCTAAATCGAAAAATAATTAAATTCAATGAACCAAAACCTGCCAAGGTTAGTATGTTCATACCAGAAACTTTAAGAGGCTGTATGATCGAGACGGACGTTTCTTCTTATTTGCAATCATCATCAACTGGACAGGTAATCTTATTTGTCTTATTTTTACAAATTTTAATACCCTGGGAAGGTATTATAGTTTAAGTCAGAAGTTTGCAACGCAGTGAATATATATTGTGATATATATTCTTGATCAGCATCGATCTATTCATGTCCAACTGTACGAGCAAACAAGTCTCTCAGTTTTGAGGCTACATATCTGAATGAAACTCTGTAGCTAGCTTTCTATATATTTTCACTCGTACATATGTATATCAATCGGAAAATTTTTAGAAAAAAAACAAGAAAGGAAGCTAACTTCGGCTCACCGAAGTTTATATACCCTTGCAGATTGCAATTGAACTATAAAATTAAAATCGAAATTCTAAAATAATAATAAGTGTCCAAATCCTAGGAATTTTTTGTTATTACTCTGATTGTTCCTATGGCAGCTATAGGATATTGTCGGCCGATTTTTATGAAATAAAATCAAAAATTCTGAAAAATTATTAAGTGGCCAAATCTCAAATTTGATGAAAATATGTTAAGAAGCTGCGGAGTTATGATTTTTTTTTATTATTTTCCTGATTGTTCCTATGACAGCTATAGGATATAGTCGTCCGATTTTCATGAAATTAAAACCGAAATTGTAGAATAATAATTAATGGCCAAATATCAAATTTGGTGGAATTGTATTGAAAACTGACAAGTTACAATTTTTTTCCATAATTTTACCGATCGTTCCTATGACTATATGATATAGTCGTCCGATCCGGCCCGTTCCGACATATGTACGAGTGAGAGTATATAGAAGACTAACTGCAAAGTTTCATTCAGATAGCTTTAAAACTGAGGGACTAGTTTGCGTAGAAACGGACAGACAGACAGACAGACGGACAGACGGACATGGCTAGATCGACTCGGCTGTTGATGCTGATCAAGAATATATATACTTTATAGGGTCGGAGATGTCTCCTTTACTGCGTTGCAAACTTCTGACTGAAACTATAATACCCTGCAAGGGTATAACAATAAAGGAAGCAAAATTCTGGAATAATATTAAGTGACCAAATCTCAATTTTGATGATAATATGTTGAGAAACAGCGAAGTTATGATTTTTTTCTTATTTTCAAGTTTGATGAAAATATATTGACATCGAAGTTATGATGATCTCTATTATATTCCTGATTGTTCCTATGGCAGCTATATGATATAGTCGTCCAATTTTCATGAAATTTAAATCGAAATTCTGAAATAATGATTAATGGACAAATATTAAAATTGGTGAAAATATATTTAAAACTGACAAAGCTATAAATTTTTTTTGAAAAATTTGCCGATTGTTCCTATGGCAGCTATATGATATAGTCTTCCGATCCGGCCCGTTCCGACATATGTGCGAGTGAGATTATATAGAAGACTAACTGCAAAGTTTCATTCAGATAGCTTTAAAACTGAGGGACTAGTTTGTGTAGAAACGGAAAGACGGACAGGCGGACATGGCTAGATCGACTCGGCTGTTGATGCTGATCAAGAATATATGTCGGAGATGTCTCCTTCACTGCGTTGCAAACTTCTGACTGAAATTATAATACCTTGCAAGGGTATAAAATGATAATTTTGTCAATTTTTAACATAATTTAATTAAATTTGGGATTTGGCCATATTTTATTATATAGTCGGACGACTATATCCTATAGCTGTCATAGGAACAATCAGGGATATAATAGAACAAATCATAACTTCCCTGTTTCCTAACATATTTATATAAAATTTGAGATGCGGCCATTTATTACCATTTTTGAATTCCGTTTTTGTTTTTGGTCAATTGCAACCTGCAAGGGTATATGAACTTCGGCTAGCGGAAGTTAGCTTCCTTTTTTGTTTATTGTTAAAAGGAATGCACTATATAAAATGCATTATTTATATGTACGAGTATATACAAATACAACGACTATATTATATACATATGTATGTAGCTGCCATCCTGCGACACTTATAGGACACTGCCCAAGGAACAAACGGAAATTTTTAGAAAAAATTATAGCTTTTCAGGTTTTCAACACATTTTCATCTACAATACGCCTTTATTTTTAGAAATTCTATTTCATGTCAATCGGACAATTTTTGTTCTCCCTGCTCTCAAATATGACGATTTAGCTTTTTAAAACTGTAAATATAATATGTATTTTTATACGACTCTAAGGTAATGTTTAAAATTGTATCCCTCTCAATCTACTATTTTAGGAAGTGTTTTTGTTTAAGAAATATATAAAGTGGCGTATGCTTTAAGTCTAAAAAAACAACATTATAAATTAATTTAAATTTATTTTTCTTTTATCTAGGATGAATTTCACCCATTTATTGAAGCTCTTTTGCCGTATGTCAAATCATTTTCGTACTCTTGGTTCAATTTGCAAGCCGCCAAGCGAAAATATTATAAGAAGCATGAAAAACGAATGTCATTGGAAGAAGAACGACATTGCAAAGATGAACTACAGGTAAATTGATATTTAAGCGGTATGAATACTATCGTCCCTTCATTTTCCTTACAGCTTAATGTTTACTTTTTGCAGAATGAAAAAACTGAAGTAAAACAAAAGTGGGCATCCCGTCTCCTTGGTAAACTACGTAAAGATATTACCCAGGAAAGTCGCGAGGATTTTGTACAATCGATAATTGGAAAACGCAAATCGATCTGTGTTCTCTCCAACCCGGATCAAAAGGGAAAAATGCGGCGAATCGATTGCTTGAGGCAGGCCGACAAAGTTTGGAGACTTGATCTAGTGATGGTAATCCTTTTCAAGGCTATACCTTTGGAGAGTACTGATGGCGAGCGTTTGGAAAAGAATCCTGAGTGCTTACATCCAGGATTGTGTGTTAATCCTTACCACATAAATGTCTCTGTGAGAGAATTGGATTTGTATTTGGCTAACTTTATCAATACTCATAGTTCGGCGACTTTTTCCTCAAGATCATCCAATTTAAGCTTATATCATCGTAATAACAACGATACATCAAGCAGAAAAGACGACTTGAAAAATGAGAATATTAGTCAAAATCCATACAATGGCGTAGTTTGTAATGACATTATTCTAGCAACAGGAGTATTTTCTTCACAAGAATTATGGACATTATCCAAAGGTAAACTATACAGTCTTAAGAATATTTGTCTTTAACTTCATATGGTAATTAATACTAAAATAACTTCTATTAGATTTAATTCTAGAAGAATCAAACGATAATACCATTCAGTCTAATCTCATTAAAAGAGAGAATGTTGGAGCTAACTATGATTGCAGTACATATCAAGTGAGCTCGGAGGTTCAACAACCACATGGACCAATTGTTACGAATCCAACAACAATTCCTGTCGGTTATAGTAGTAAGTATTACCAGACAACATAATACACTTAATTTTCGAGATGTTTATAGGGAAAGATATTTATTTTTTTCTTAGTTGACTTTATAGATCAGAGGACTAATTCACATTTATCGTCAAGTCCGCAATTACGCGGAGATGTTACAAATGGAGGGGATGGACCGCCTGATTCAAAAGTTGATTCAAGTATTTCACCACCTATAATCCCTAGTAGTTCATCATCGGATAATGTCAACAGCAGTACTTTTTCCTTAATTTTGAGATCTTCAGAAAGTGATCCAAAAGTCAGCACAGATCCTTCAGGTTCAGCTATTACGTCATTGCATCGTTACACGTCGCTTAACAATAGGTCAATAGTTCAAGGTATTTATAATTTTTATACCCTTGCAATAGTTGAAGATTTGTTTCCTGAAGATTATAATACATAATTCGGATATATCTAACAGAAAATCGATTTTTCGCATATATTTCGCAACAGTAAACAGCATTTATCGACCTTGAAATATTAATGCAAAGTCAATATATTGACAATTATTTAAGATTTGAATATTTTTGGTCGATTCTTATTGAGATTGAATTATTATCTTTTCCCTATAATATAACTATTTAAATCTAATTTTATTTTCAGCTCTTCCGCAACACAATTGTTCTTCTTTGCATCCAACATCCACAAGTCCGATTAGTACTTTATATTACTCACAGCCCAATAACTCGCGATTACCTCTATGCACTACTTCGGCAGACGATAAATATTCCTCTACGGAATCTCATGATATTTCCGATTTTGTGACTTACGTTTGTCAGGATTCGAGCCATTCGACAACAATTTCTGGAGCTGTGGAAAGTCACCCCTCTTTTCAACATCCACATTCACTTCCTCCACACACACACTCACCCGTTCCCTCGTCCCAAAGTCATTCTCATTCACCACAATTTCATATTCATGCTAAATCAAGTCATCATTATCATAGCTTGCCGCCAATGTTGCCACCAATGGCCAGACCTGTGGCCATCATCCGCAGCAGTAGTGACCAACTCACACTAGTACAGTCCAGCCCTCCACCCTCTCCATTAATTCTGACCAATCAATCGACGAACTCGGTAAAAAATAATTTAGGAGCGGGTGATAATAATAGAGGAGCTACGACGGACATTATAGAAAACGAGAATCAAGAAATATCTGTTGCTAGTACATCTCCTCAATCCCAAGTTCAATCACAATCACAAGCACAAGCTCAACCCAGAGATTGTCCCCAAACGTATTTAGATACTGGTACTCGATGCAAACTATTATCATCGCCAGTTACTGGACCCAATACCATAAACCGTATAGCCGCCACACAAATGTATTCCTCTTCGAATAATCGAGATTATTTTAATCATTTTCATTCGCAACCTACATCGGTAAGTTCCTAAAATTTCTAAAATTACAATATATCTAAGCTACAAATATGTTTTTTTATGTTTTTTTATAACTTACGTATTTTTATAATCCATACAATTTGTTAGGGCTATATGATAAATACATATAAAAATACAAGTATATTATAAATATTTTATTTCATACGTAAGTATCTTTTTTTTAATTTTATAAATTTTATTTTTTATAATGTTTTCTTGTTTAAATGTCACATAGAACATAGATTTCTATAATAAACAATATTTGTTCATATTTACACTACAAGTATTTTTTTTTGCCATTAACGTATACCCTTTTTAAACTAATGCAACCTACTTATGGCCGTAGAATACAGAATTGCAGTTTTCATTAATTAAAGACATCATTAGAACCTTGAAAGAGACAACAATATGTGCTATTTTTTTTTTTTAAGATTTATGTTCATTTTAGTTAAAATAATAGTTAAACAAATAATTGAACAAATTTGTATGACCAATTTGACTTGTGACCTCTAATGAGCGGGCTAATATACTTTTCAATTACAATTTTTATACCCTTGCAGGGTATTATAGTTTCAGTTAGAAGTTTGCAACGCAGGGAAGGAGACATCTCCGACCCTATAAAGTATATATATTCTTGATCAGCATCAACAGCCGAGTCGATCTAGCCATGTCCGTCTGTCCGTCTGTCCGTCCGTTTCTACGCAAACTAGTCCCTCAGTTTTAAAGCTATCTGAATGAAACTTTGCAGTTAGTTTTCTATATACTCTCACTCGTATATATGTCGGAACGGGCCGGATCAGACGACTATATCATATAGCTGCCATAGGAACGATCGGTAAAATTTTCGAAAAAAAAAATTATAACTTTGTCAGTTTTTAATACAATTCCACCAAATTTAATATTTGACCATTAATTATTATTCTAGAATTTCGGTTTTAATTTCATGAAAATCGGACGACTATATTCTATAGCGGTCATAGGAACAATCAGGAAAAAATTTAAAAAAATCATAACTCCGTTGCTTCTTATCATATTTTCATCAAATTTGAGACTTGGCCACTTAATAATTTTTCAGAATTTTAGTTTTAGTTTTATGAAAATCGTCCGACTATATCCTATAGTTGCCATAGGAACAATCAGGGAAGTAATAGAAAAAATCCTAACTGGCTGTTTCTCAAGATATTTTCATCAAATTTAAGATTTGGCCACTTAATATTATTTGAGAATCTTAGTTTGAATTTCATGAAAATCACACGACTATATCCTATAGCTGCCATAGGAACAATCAGAGTAATAATAAAAAATTCATAGTTTCGCTATTTCTCAAAATATTTTAATCAAATTTGGGATTTGGCCTCTTATTATTTCAGAATTTCGATTTTAATTTTATAGATCAACTGCAATCTGCAATGGGTATTCGGTGAGCCGAAGTTAGCTTCCTTTCTTGTTTTTATTAGAGCAGTATATTGTTATCGGTCCAATGGTAATGCATTAGCCAATCTATTAAAAGTTCCGTATAGTCATCTTGCTCCCACTTGTGTAAAACCCTATGGAGCTGTCAAATCTTTATCGAAGTCTCTAATTAATGCGGTATTATCATAATAGCTTTAATAAAGTCTATAATTAATGCGGTAGTCTCATAATAGCATTATCGAAATCGAAAGAAGTCCAAAATAAAACGTTTAAGCCCCACTCAAGGTTTGCAAGCAAATGGCATTTTTGACTCACAGCTCGAATGGCGCCTCTAGGCCAACATACCATTAATTTTCGCTTGTATTTTATAATAAATAAATTAACTATTATAGGTTTCAGATGATTAGTTTATATTTGTTTTCCCCAAAAAGCATAAAACCCACTCTGGCATAAATGACCTTTAAAAATTTGATCTGGTTCTAATATAAAACTAATTTGTGTATATATTCATATATTCAAATGGTCGAGTTTAATTTTTTAGTTTAAGTTATAAGACATTTTTTATATTATATTTCTTTATATATTCGTAAAAAAAAATAATTTTTTTTATGATATTAATATATTTTTCTAAGCTTTTGGGTTACGCGGGCACTATTTCTACAATGTCTGGCGTCATAAGTCCCACAAATTTGAGCCTTTACTCAGCTCCAATGCCTATTTCACGTCCAAATACAAGGCCACGATGGAACGACGAGGAGCTCAATGCAATTCCACACTCAATAACTAGTACAAACATAGAAAATACTCAAGTTATATTAATGGAGGATTGTAAGTGAATAATTTCACGTTAATAAAACTATAATTATATTAACAATTCGTTACAGCTTCTGGACGTTATATTGATGATTATTCGAACCGTGACTATGTGTCATGATCATTTTAGCAAAAAATATTATACACACAATGTGTTCGTAAAATAATTGTTCAATTAAGTCAGGAAAAAAACACAAATGAAAAAAAATACGATAAGAAGAAGTACCTTAAATACATATATAAAGACATCAAAGGTACATTGAATTATGTATATAATATTATAAACTGAATGAAGGAATAAGCAGAATATTAAAGGATATACATAATATCCAAAAAGGAAAGAAAATAATTAAAAGGAAAACGATCTCACTTCCAATAATTTTCAATAAATATTAATAGATAAACCCTTAGAACTCTATATTTTTAAACAATTGCGATTATTATTCTACTGAAATTCAACTGATAAGTCCATTTAAGTTCTTTTATTGTGCTTTGTCGAAATCAGAGCTACTTAGACTTAAAATGACTAATATAATGATAATAACACTACAATTCTATGACAATAGTAGTTAGTAGTAACTGAAAATTATACCGATATCTAGAAACACAATGACTGCGATTATCTATATTAATTGCTCAAAACTAATGCACAATATAATATATATAATATATATATTAAAAGACATCTACAAATTTAGCAACTATTGAGTCAGAATATTAGTAGTGTACTCAATTTGGTCAATATATTGAGTGTACCTCCAATATTACACATGCTCCATATGTCTGCTTTAAACGGCATAAAAATAGATTAGTAAACAAGGATGCTAAAGAAATTGCACATTGATTTGGAAACCCTTAAGAAAGTTGTTCTAACAAGTATGCAATCAAAATATAACAAATTTCACGGTCATATGTATATTTGTTTGTAAGATACTTATGTACAACGATTTGAAAGGATTCTCAAACCACTGCAATTTCTAAGAACTGATAAACTTAAAAAGAATACGCATAAGTTTTATTTATATTTTTAATAAATATTGTTTTTATGAAATTAAAAAATAAAATAATTGCAACGATAACGTTGTTATATATATAGAAACACCGACGAAAACTTATTGAATATTTATACAGCGGATCGAAACAACTTTGTCAAAAACAATGCAAATAATATATAAAATTGTGTATATAACTTTTCAATATTACGTTTTATAGCATATTGTCACATTTTCGAATCCATAATTCCCTTAGTTATCGTTGTTTCCAGGTACATTTTCTATTTTATAATGAAAATAATGCATCATAGAATAAGAACAAAATAAAAATTCTACAAGAATGTAGTACAATAATTAGTTTTACGTAATGAACGAAAATCGAAACCGTTTTAAGAATTGGCTGTGAATATATATTTAACGCTTACGTAATTAGATGATGTTACAGTGCTTATTAATATTTATTATATATTAAATTGTATTTTTTAATGCATATATAATAGATAGATATAATAGATTTATGTATATGGGTCAATCATTTTACATCCGAAGATGATATCTTTTTGGGCGTTAATATAAAACCAATATTTAATCGTCTTGATGATGGCAAAAATAGTGACTCTAATATATATTTAAAACTAAAATATAGACTGTAAACACAAGGAGACTTGCTAAATATACTTTAAGAATATATTTTTGTATAATAAACACACTTAATACATGTATTGATGAAATTCAAGGGTGTGCTTTATAGGTTCTTACCGCAGAGATACCGTTGAACGAACGGTCCATAGGGTTTTGTCCTTCAAAAATTTCTCATTTTGCTCCTTCCTTTGTACATAAAAATGTACCGGACTTTTTTGACTATAGCTAGGTAATATTTTTTCGATGCAACTCTAAATCCCTTTCATACCCTTGCAGGGTATTATAGTTTCAGGCAGAAGTTAGCAACGCAGTAAAGGGGACATCTCCTACCCTATAAAGTATATATTAATATCAGTATCAACAGCCAAGTCGATCTAGCTATGTCCTTCTGTGTGTCAGTTTCTACGCAAGCTAGTCCCTCAGTCTGCTATACTCTCACTCATACATATGTCGGAACGGGCCGGATCGGACGACTATGTCAAGTAGCTGCCATAGAAAGTATCGAAATAAATTTAAAAAAAAAATTATAACTTTGTCAGTTTTCAACATATAATCATCAAATTTGAAAATTGGCCATTTATTATTGTTTCGTATAAAATTTCATGAAAATCGGACGACTATATCTTATAGCTGCCATAGGAAAAATCGGGAACAGTTGAAACAATCGCCAAAATTTTCGAAAAAAAATTATAACTTCGCTGTTTCTCAACATATTTTTATCAAACTTTTGATTTGGTCACTTCATATTATTCTAAAATTTTGATTTAAATTTTATGACAATCGGACGACTTTATCCTATAGCTGCTATAGGAACAATCAGGGAAATTATAATAAAAATCATAACTTCGCTGTTTTCAACATATTTTTATCAAACTTAATATTATTCCAGAATTTCGATTTAAATTTTATAAAAGTCGGACGACTATATCCTATAAACTTGACAAAGCTATAATTTTTTTTCTAAAAATTTACCGATCGTTCCTATGGCAGCTATATGATATAGTCGTCCGATTCGGCCCTTTCCGAAATATGTACGAGTAAGAGTATATAGAAGACTAACTGCAAAGTTTCATTAAGATAGCTTTAAAACTGAGGGACTAGTTTGCGTAGAAACGGACAAACAGACGGACATGGCTAGATCGACTCGGCTGTTGATGCTGATCAAGAATATATATACTTTATATGGGCGGAGATGCCTCCTTCACTACGTTGCACACTTTTGACTGAAATTATAATACCCTGCAAGGGTATAAAAATCATAACTCCGCTCTTTCTCAATACATTTTCGACAAATTTGAGATTTGGCCAAAAAATGTTTCGGAATTGAACTGTAATATTCCGGGGGTTTCTCAAGACGGTAAGTTTCGGGAGTGATCGAAATCATATTGAAACTGTATGTACTTCTGGTCTGAGAAGGATGGTCTCTCGAAGACTCTTCTGATACTTTTGACGAGGTGGAACCTACGAAGGTGTGTTCCTTCCTCCGGGTCGGACTCGTTTAGTGTTAGTGCTAGGGCGCTACCACGCTACCTATGCCCTATATTTTTACCAAGCGATTTGCATGCATATTATCGGAGGAGCCTTTCTTGGACTTCACCTATACGTCTTAATATAAGAGCCATCTGGCTCTTGGGCCCTAATAGACAAGGGTGGTTTGGTGTCCGGTTCAGGAAAGAATATGGTAGCTCTAGTGGCCCTACCTACATACTTATGTGAACCCAAGGGGTTAGCCATGAATAAAGCTGACAACCGAAATCCAATGGCATCCAACATGGTCCTTGACAGCGACCTGCCTGGAAGTTGAATAACCTGTGCCCGGTTATTATTTTTATTATTAATTATTTTATTATTAATAATTTATTAATTTGTTTCGAAAAAGCGAAGTTTTGGAGATATGCGTTATATACCAAAAGTAGAGCAATCCCAAGGACTATACTGTCTCGAGTGACGGCGATTGTGGTAATTGTCACCAAAATAGCAAAAATGCTCTTATAGTCTCTGATACTCTTGTTTTACATGGACGGCCATGTCTAAATCGATATTTAAAATCCCTGACAATCGCTGAAGTCATATTTGGTTATAAATAAGAAATTTAATAACATATGGAAATTACTTATTATTTATTGCTTTATTATCGTAAAAACAAGGACAGTGGATATATGTTAATTATTTATTATTTGTGTTATAAATAATACATAAGTAATTATTTATTTAATATGTGGTATTGTTAAAATGTGGGTTGGACTTTTTAGCTTTACTTGCTTAAAATTGCATTATTCTATTAATTTGAATTTAATATTAGAAAGACATCCACTACTGCAAATAATTTAAATAGGCAATGTTGTATTTGTTGCATCTTTATTTTTGTATTTTGATTAAGGTTAATAATAAATATGTATTATTCTAAAAAAGTTTTTATATGTGAAGCAGCAGCATCTTTACGATATTTTTGTTGAAATGTATATAGTTTTTTTTTATTTCGTATAAATACTTATCATTAAAAGACATTGAGATGCTAGAAAAGAAATTTAGAAAATACGGCATTTTTACATTTTGAAAAGAAAACAAACGGGTGGTTTTAGTTTCTATTTTGAGTAAACATATTAATAAAGACTTAAATTCATTTATTTTACGCATTGTTAAGTTTTCCTAGATTCATTTAAAGCTAGATGAGTAGGTTATTGAATATGAATATGAAACATCAAAGCAGATATTCATTCAATTAGAATGGCAAAGTAACATTATTAAAAAATGCGCTTAATGCGTTTAAATCCATATCCTGGAAAGAAATCATTTTTAAGATAATACAGTCTTAAAAAATAATATAATATATAATTTTGTCATTCTACCCTTTATTACATATATTATGCTCGAAAATATATATCCAATAACGAATGGTACCTAAACTAATGGGTAATGATTTTTATTAAAAATTTATCATATAAATACTATATGATAAACAATACCAAAACTATAAATAAAAAAATTTTTTGATGCTTTAAAATTAAAGTCAAATGGATACGTGACCCACAATTAATTTTTTTTCTTCATTGGATGTTTTTTTTTTTAATTTATTTTATCTGAATTTTATATAGACATTTAATAACTGTGTTATTTATACATCAGGCTAGCCCCATGGATATGACTGAGAATGACATTGACAGTGTAGCACAGTGTAGCATTGCATTCTTGTTCTGTTCATATAACATACCACATAGTATGGTTGCAGCATAGCCAGTCCAATAAATATCCATAGGATTACCCGAAGAAGATAAATAAATGACAGAAAATGCTTGAGAACAGGGTTTGTTAGACATACATAAAACTGATCGATTATTTTAGTAAGTAACAATTAGCTAATTTGTTCTTTATTTGGTTTTCATAGTGGATCAAGAATTGTTAAATGCTACATTTTGAAGTTTTACCTAATGCTTTACATTCTTTGTAATGTTATTAATGCTAACTGAGAGTAATATATGTATGTATAATACTTTTATCGACTTTATTCACACATTATCAGTAAGCTTAGTAATGTGTATGGGTACATCGTATGTAACTTGGAAAATGGTAATAAGTATAATCTTTTGATTATACATAATGCCTTTTTAATATTATGTATGAGGCATTCAATTTAGTAAAGAACAAGTTAGGTTCTTTTTTAGATATAAAAGTTATTCATTTTCATTTTAATACATCGATACACAAGTTTTGAATGATAATTATTATAATATATGTACTTGTAAACACACAATCGTGTAATTATACCTCGTTCACAATTTTACATTAAATATGGAACCAATAAATATTTAATAATTATGTTTAATGTTTGTATTTCAATTTCGCTTTTTTATCTATAGGATATCTCTGAAGATACGGATATTGAATAATTATATTTATGTATTATTTATAAAAGGGACGTCGTAAAACACTTTAAAAAAGAAATACAAGCAAAATAATCAAATTTACCACTTAAAGAACTTTATTCCACGCTTTCAATCTTAATAATGAATAATTAATGCATATCCATTTGTGGACTAATGTGCATTATGACAGTTTAAGTTAAATTTTTGGGGTTACACACTATTTTTGGGATATAAAATCGAATGTCGTAGCTCCACTTATTTTTGCCGATGCGCTCCGATGAAAATGCACATTTTGCCATTTGTTATCGCGTTTGTGCCAGACGCGCGTTTCCTCTGATTGATGAGTGTGCGCGTGTCCCTGTCTGTATAAAAAATAAGCAAAATCAACACCAATTACATATGCATTTACTCATACTTACTTATCTATATATTGTGTGAGTCGGACATAGGCAATGCAAGCTGATTCTTCACCCAATAAGTGCACATGAGGATTCAATATGGTTGTGTTAATGGCCTTGCAATTTTTGCCAAGAACTGCAATTTAAATTATTGAAAGTGTCAGTTTTTTTATAGACGGAGGTGACCAAAGCAAACGATGAATAGTGGGTGAAAAGCCCATTATGTTGCTGCAAAATAGGACAGTCTGGCGCAGCAGGACGATAAGTATGGCTGCCGTCATACTGGGAATGCCATTGTTTACATGTATTAATGTACATTTACATATTTTTTTATGTTATCTGAAATACAGGTATAGGTCTAAGATTACTCTAAAAGGTTAGGGCAGCACATCAATACGACGGCGAGCCACTGGGCACCCGACCCGGCGGGATTCCCAGTATGCCTTAAATCAGAGTTGGGCACGGAATCTAATGGACGGACGGAAAGCTCAACCAAAATTAGTTTGTTGTTATTTCAATTTTGATGTGCGAGGCCTTAGTTTGTGTGCGAGGCATATCGATAAACAAATTTACCAATCCCATTATTTTTCTGTCCTTCACATAGCCATCATCTTTACGATCTATTTGTCTAAAGCACAGTATCCAGACACGAAAACACCGTTCTTAAGCCGTGAGAGAGAACGAGAGGCAAATAGTTGAGAACAGCTGTTCGTGAGCGGCCGTTTTAAAGGTCGGTATCCAGACACGAAAACAATATACTAAAAAAGTGTTTGGCGTTAGGAGATTTCCAGGGGCGGTGCAAAAAAGAATAAAAAATGTAATAAAACAGGCTGTTCTCAACCCTATGCCTCTCTCTGTCTCATGCAGTTCCTTTATGTATTTCAAATTATGGATCGATCCATGAACAAAAATGCGGGGAAACGTCGAATTTAGTTTATAAGAGTAAATTCAGTTTATATAATTAAATTAAGGCAGAGGCAAATACAACATTTTTGGATTTGGGCAATTATATTAATTTGCGAATATGAGGGGAGGACCTGAAAAGGAATAATAAATATATAAATAATAAATAATTAAGCCTGAGCTTGCTCTTTCCTGAACCGGACACCGATTCATCCTTGCTAATTAAAACCCACATTCAATTATGCGATTTCCTTGTTCAGGTGTTCTAGATTGCTGTTATATTATCACATTTGGGAGCTGTGCAGTGGAGGCTGCGTTGCTAGAATGCATGCCATTTGCTTGGGGACACATATTTTTCAAAACAAAGCATTAAATGTTGGACATGCCCTACGTTTTAAATTTAGCGGGTTTTAAGAAAGTATGAACGCATCAGTTGCTCTCGAAAAATGCCGACGAACAAGTGAGAACAGCGGTCACACTTCAAAAGATTAAACATTTTGTTCCGCTGCGAAACGTTTTCTTGTCTGGATACTGTGCTTAACTTGACACGATTCCAAGTCGTTGCTTAATACACATCATTTTGTGTATTTCTACTCGTGTGCTCAGATGGATCTCTATGGGAGGAGGCTATATATACATAATAATAATAATACGGACTACGACTTGAAGAAACCCTTAAATACAGCTAAATGCAAAGTTTTATTGCATTCATTAGTTTACTCACCATTCTCAAAATAAAATTTGTGAAAATCAATTCCTTCGACAAGATTACCCAAGGCCTCTGGCTCAAATGCAGTTAGATGCGGATCACAAATTTTTCTGTAATACAAATGCATTATGTAATTATTAGCAAATGTCTTCTTCTTACATTGTCCATCCGCATGAGAGATTTTGGATTTTTGACATTGTTAAAATACTTATTTAATTTTATAGTGAAAAGAAATATTTTTATACCCTTGCAGGGTATTATAGTTTCAGTCAGAAGTTTGCAACGCAGTGAAGGAGACATCTCCGACCCTATAAAGTATATATATTCTTGATCAGCATCAACAGCCATGTCCGTTTGTCGGTCTCTCCGTCTGTCTGCCTGTCTGTCCGTTTCTACGCAAACTAGTCCCTCAAATTTAAAGCTATCTGAATGAAACTTTGCAGTTAGTCTTCGGACGACTATATCATATAGCTGCTGCCATAGGAACAATCGGTAAAATATTCGAAAAACAAGAAAGGAAGCTAACTTCGATTCGCCGAAGTTTATATACCCTTGCAGATTGCAATTGAACTATACAATTAAAGTTGAAATTCTGAAATAATAATAAGTGGTCAATTCCCAAATTTGATTAAAATATTTTGAGAAATAGCGAAACTCTGAATTTTTTATTATTACCCTGATTGTTCTTATGGCAGCTATAGGATATAGTTGTCTAATTTTCATGAAATTAAAACTAAGATTCTCAAACAATATTAAGTGGCCAAATCTCAAATTTGGTGGAGTTTTGTTGAAAACTGACAAAGTTATAATTTTTTTTCGAAAGTTTTACCGATCGTTCCTATGGCAGCTATATGAT
>VNJQ01003557.1:0-10566 GCA_008042515.1 Drosophila truncata | reverse complement strand
GAATCCATTACGATCAAATTAATAACTGAAAATAAAAAAATGTAGCTCGCTTCTCACAAAGCTTTCACTCTGCCACCCTCTCTCTTTGCTTATCGCCTCTCGCATCGCTTCGCTTCGCTTCTCGCTCCCACTCTGACATCAGCCTAAGTTTTAGTTACATGTATGCAGCGAAATAAAGCTGACGCGCCCTGAATTCTACTACCGACGCCCCCGACTTTTTCTTAGATTTATTCCGTTCGCGCGGTGGGTTTTCTTTTGCTGCTCGATCATCGGCCCTTCTCTGCACCACATCTGGACATCTTTTGCGGCAACAGCGCCCTCAACAATGAGGGAAATAATAAAGAAAATCATAACTCTGCTGTTTTTCAATACATTTTTACCAAATTTGAGATTTGGTTTAAAATCGGACCACTATATCCTATAGCTGCCATATGAACAATCAGGGAAATTAAATTAAAAATCACAACTCCACTGATACTCAATATATTTTCTTCGAATTTGGGATTTGGCCACTTTTTATTTCAGAATTTCGATTTTAATTTTAGAAAAATCGGACCACTATATCCTATAGCTGCCATAGGAACAATCAGGGAAATAATAGAAGAAATCATAACTCCGCTGTTTCTTAATATATTTTCATCAAAATTGATATTAGGCCACTTATTATTATTTTTAGAATGTCTCAATCAAATTCGGCATAGGTCTTTTTACCGAAAGTCGCAATATCATAATAACTGTATCAACTTTGAGTTGCAAGTTATGTGGTGGAAATCCTGGTAAGTCCAGAGAGTTGAAAAACTCTGTTGGATAATTAACTACATCATCGGGATTTGTTATGGAATCAACGGATTTGTATGTCACCAAATCGCCAGCAATTTTTGCTTGAATGGTCCAACTCAGTGCGTTTACATCATTTTTCTTTGCGGCAAGAATTGCTCGTTGACTCAACCAAGCATAATTCTGATAATTCTCACTGATGTTTGGGAAAACATTTTCAATAAGTGCTAATGAGAGTCTACAAATCGGCAAAAGTCAATAATTAATCCAGACGTCGCATCAACTGGTACTTTTTCATTTCCAACAGCTAACAATTGTTTGGAAAATTGTGCAGCACTTTGATCATTTTGAAGTTGAACTCTCATTAGTGGTTAGCGAAAATGTTTTTACGTTATTCCATAAAGATGATGCCTTCAGGCAAGCATTCAATTCATCTAGAGGCGTTCCACGGGGAATCACCGACAACGTCTGCCTGAAATGGCCTGCCAACAATATCATCAAGCCGCCAAAGATGTTGTTATTTCGTGGAAGATCCTAAAGTGTCAAGAAATCAGTTGAAGCACTTAACTTATGTGCCATTGTGCACTCATCCCTAACAATGAGCTTGCATTGCATCAACAATTTTCCCATTGCACTGGATCGGGAAATATTGCATGTTGGAGTATCAATTGTGTTTAAATTGATTGGCAACTTAAGCGCAGAATGTGCAGTACGACCGCCATCTAAAAGAGTCGCCGCAATTCCAGATGATGCTAACGCCAAAGCTATGTCACATCTTGATCGTATAGTGGCCAAAATCAATGAAATAACAAATGTTTTCCCTGTTCCTCCAGGTGCATCCAGGAAGAATAGACCACTAGTATTGTTGTCCATCGCTTGCTTTAATGTTTCGTATAGTTGTTTTGCTGTTCATTCAGCAACGGCACATTATTTCGAACGAATTCCTGCAATGTATCAACATTGTATTGCAGCTCTCGATTTAATTCTTGATTGAATGCATCGTGCATCGATCGATTTGGCGCAATCATTCCTACTTCCATCAGCTATGTCTTGGATGCGGCCCTTACCTCCTCTATGACCGATTACATAACCAAGCTGCGCCAGCATGTCAACGAACTGAGGCACCGGGGGCGTAGCCGCATCCCCAGGACCCACTAGTAGCCAGGAACTGTATTTTAACTTTAATCCGATTGTATCTCAGAAGTATCTATTTCAATAATTTTGAAGCAAGAGCGAAGTTCAGTGCTGTTAGTTTACTGAGTATTGTATGATGTACATACATCACGCCCATTGGCGTGGGAGTTAAGGACTAGTTTTGTAAATTATGTACAACCTAGAAGGTTAAATAAATATAATTGTCAAACTTGTTTAAAGTGGCCGTCTTTTCCTCACCGGATCCCCTTCCCCTCCCCTTCTCTTGCAGGTCCCACCGCCAACCGCGGTAGCCAATGCGGAAGCGAGGCCTGGTATCAGGGTCGCAACCACGGCGGCCATAAGCGGCCCGGTGGCCAAGGCGTGAGCGAGGCCTGGTTTTCAGGGTCGTGAACGCGGCGGCCATCGCAGACACGGCGGCCACAGCGTGAGTAACGCCCGGCTTCGGGGTTGCTGCCGTTGCAGCTGCTGGAGGCCACCGCCTCCTTCGGAGTTGGGAACTGCGCCCGGCATCGGGGCCGCGCCCACTCTAGGAGTTCTCTGGGACACGGATTGGCGAGGCTTGGTTTCCTCGGTCGCCAACTCCGTGCCCCGGGGATTGTCAACACACACACTCTTGGTCAGGCAGACCCGACGCCCGGCTTCGGGGGGGAATGCCTTGGCAACACCCGAGTAGGTCTTGGTTCTGGCCGACGCCCGGTTCCGGGGTCGGATACAGGCCAACCCCGAAAGGGTACCGTTCTCGGCGTGGACGCAGCTCACCCCGGTGGCTGCGCCCATGGCAATCCCAACTGTGGATTTGTTTGAACAAGTGTCGGCGCCCGGGTACGGGGTCGATCCTGGCCAGTCAAAGGACCACCAAGGATCCTCCAAGGATTCGCCTCCATTTCCCCGCTTTTTAACCTCTTCCCGCTCCAAAAGAAACCGCAGGGCCGACTTCCTGCCTGTCCCCGCAAACATACAAATGTTTCTGTGGAGGACTCTGGTCTGGCTTTGTATTTATCCTGGCCCGTGATTAGCATCCTTACAGAATGGCGCACGAGCAGGGAATAGGCAGAATTTTAAGGACATTTAGGATAATAATATCCACCATGGATTAAAGCCCCACGTTTTTGGAGTAGGGAGAGTTAATTTTAGTGAGGTTAGAGACGATTTAGTGAGGGAGCACGCGGTCGCCGCAAAAACCATATTTTTTCGGGGTGCATACACACGCGTACAGATACGCACAGGCATACACACATGCACACACAGGCATTCATACATGCATCAGGGTTAGCTCGCTTAGCAACAGCGATAACTCGCTCGGGACACGCAGTTCCCAAACGTCGGCGCACACGACGCGAAATATAGGCAAGGTACGATCTGGCACGAAGCCCTGCATCACATAGGTTAGGGACTCATACGAATGCACCCCGAATACACACGTAGACACGAGGAGAATAGGGAGACAACGACGACGTCGCAGTCGACGCCGCCGCCACTAGTTATAGATTCCCCATCTCTCTCACGCCATGGTTTTTCCCACAAGAGAAGAAAGCCCGGGGTTCGCGCCACCAGGATATAAGGCCGACGCCCGCCCGCATCAATATCAGTCGATCCCCACGCTTCAAACGAACAACATCGATCATTCGATACACACACCTCAAACAAACAACATCGAGCAATCGATCCCCGCGCTTCACGCAAGCAATCGCAGTCGCCAAGGACTCACAGCAGTCAACCAAGGACTCAGCAGTCAACAACTCCAGGATCCCAAGGATACCACACAGGACTACTCTCAGTCATTCCACAGGACATCGAGTCCTCGCGTAATAACTCGCATAACATCTCGCGTGCCGACTCGCGTACAATCGTCCATCGCCGCGAAGGATATCAGCCAGGATAATCCTCGTACGCCGCGAACCTAAATCAAGCCGCTCTCCCGACACGCTTGATACTCAACCGTCAGCCACCGAACGCGCGTGCACCCGGAATCGCTCCGACATTTCAAGGACATTCCACCACACACATCTACAGACATGGGAGTCACATGGATCTCTTACAGGAGCTGGAAGCCATCCTTCTTGAACTCGGCCTCGAGCAGAATGGTACAGTCGAGGAGCAACACGCCCGACTGTACGCATTCGTACGCCAACCAGAACATACAGACGCAGTCCTGACCCAACTAGGGAAGATGGAACTCAAGTATGGGAACGTCCCTTCCGGGGACACAAAGCCACTATCACCGCTCCCACTCGAGGTGGAAAAGCCCAGTGGTAGTCAGACAGTTCACAGTTCCACGAATGTCTCACCTTCGACTCGGAAGTCGGAAGGTAACGCCCGCACATCTACTACACAGCTGGATGCTGGTACCTGTTCCATTCTGGTGGACAAAGTCACCAAATGTGGACTAGTTTTCGATGGCACTTCGGATGCGCTTAGCTTTATAGAGCATCTGGAGGAACGAGCAGATACTTATAGGATCGAGAGGAAGTATCTGGCTCATGCCCTCATCGTCGTGTTAGCAGGACGAGCGGAGAACTGATTCCATACCAGCGGTCTACAAGGAAAACCATGGACCGAGGTGCGCCGAGAATTCTTGGAATTCTTTCTGCCGCCACGCTACTATCAGAGATTGGACGACGAGATCAGCACACGCTACCAGAGGCCGAACGAGCCATTCAAAGAATACCTCGTGGAGTTAAGACTTCAAATGCAACGCACAGGTTTCACGCCGGAACAGGAGCTGGAACGTATATACGAAAATATGCTCCCAGAATCGCAGATGTTTACCCGACGCCAGGATTTCAAGAATCTGGCCGAGTTAACACAACTCGTGGTAAACTACGAAGTAGCACGCAGCCGCGGAGGTAGAAGACCACGTGGACCACTAACCAACGGAGCCACTCAGCCTCACCCACCACAGCCGGTGACCACAAGGAATCGGCAGCATAGCCATCCACCGCCTGTCAGCGCGCCGCAGCCGCCGCGACAGCAACGTACTTCAGTCGACGCCACGCGCCGGACTCCGCCGACAGACTAAGGTGACCAACACCACACATCGCAGCCCGCTGGGTTCATCAATGTGCTCACGGCCTTCCGCAACTGCGGACAGGAAGGACACATTCTCAACGAGTGCCGCAATCCCAGGACCATGTTCTGTTGGGATTGTGGCCGACGAGGCATTTGGACTGTGGAATGCTGCAGGATCCCGACTCCAGGAAACGGACAAGGGCCTCGAGTGTCAGGGAACTACTCGAGGATCCCGCCGAGCCCACAACGAACATAGCCACTGCGATCCAGCAGGATCACCACCGTATCCGGGCAAAGGTCACGGTCGAGGGACAGCCTCCGCTGTCCCCGCCGACAGGACAAGCCACCGCGAAGGCGCAATCAGCGAGGGAACCAGCCGCCCACCAGGCGCATCAACAAACCGCTCCACGAGCACATCAGTTAGACACCAACACGGTGCATCAGCAAGCCGCTCCACGAGCGCACTAGTTAGCCACCAACACGGTGCATCCACAAGCCGCTCCCCGAGCGCATCCACAAGTCGCTCCACACAAGGCGCCACACTACAGGAACACGTTCGCAATCTGCGTGAAGTGTTCAGGCGTCTCAGGAACGCAAACCTCCAATTAAACAAGGAGAAATGCAAGTTCTTCCAACGGAGTATTACATACTTGGGCCATGTGATAAGTGAGGCCGGGATTCATACTGACCCGGACAAGATTTCCGCCACACGGGAGCTAACAGCGCCGACGAACCTCAAGGAGCTTCGCCGATGCCTCGGCATAGCGTCTTGGTACAGACGCTTTGTACCGAATTTTGCCGACGTAGTGGAACCGATGACTTCCCTCCTACGGAAGGATCGGAAATGGGAGTGGACCGAAAAGCAGGAACAGGCTTTTCAGGGATTGAAGGAGCTACTGACGGAAGCCCCGATCCTCGCCTGCCCTGACTTTGCGGAGAAATTCGTTCTCCAGACCGACGCCAGTGACTATGGTATTGGGGCAGTCCTGACCCATACCATAGATCAGCAAGAACGCGTCATCGCATACGCCAGCCGCCGGCTCAACAGTGCCGAGCAAAACTACTCCGTCACGGAAAAGGAATGTCTTGCGATAGTATGGGCTATTCGCAAGATGCGATGCTACCTGGAAGGGTACCGATTCGAGATACTTACGGACCACCATTCCTTAAAATGGTTAAATTCCATCGACAACCCCACGGGCCGGATAGCTCGGTGGGCGTTGGAATTACAACAGTTCCAGTACGATATCAACTATCGACGCGGGACACAGAACCTGGTCGCCGACGCCTTGTCGCGCCAGCCACTGGCAACGATCCAGCAAGTACAGGTGCAGGACAACACCTGTAAATGGATCCAAAAGATGCTTCCCCGGATTCAACAGGAACCCGCCAAGTATCCCGACTACCGCGAGGAGAACGGACAGCTATACCGACGTATAGGCTTGCGTCCGGAGGAGGAAGATTACACCCCCTGGAAGCTGTGCGTGGGCACGAGTTTTCGCAAGAGGGTACTTGAGGAATGCCATGATCATCCGACCGCAGGGCACCTGGGCGTACGGAAAACATGTACGCGGGTGGCCCAAAAATACAACTGGCCCGGACTATTCCGAGAAGTAGCTATCTACGTGCGACGATGCCTGAGCTGCCAACGCTTTAAGGTTAGCCAGGAGAAAGCGGCTGGAAAGATGTTCACACGCCAGGTTGACGAACCTTTCCAGATCCTATGCGCAGACTTCGTGGGACCTCTTCCGCGGTCCAAGCTAGGAAACATAGTTCTCCTTGTGTTTCTGGATTCATTCAGCAAATGGGTTGAATTAATTCCCCTACGACGAGCCACGGTGCCGTATTTGGAGCGAGCCTTCCGGGAGCGGATACTCAGCCGCTTCGGAATCCCGAAGACCCTCGTCTGTGACAACGGGAATGGAGCTCCAACATACCGCGCCATACACACCGCGACAGAACCCTACGGAGAGGGCGAATCGCACAATCAAAACCATGATATCGCAGTATCTTGGTGAGGAGCCGCAGAATACCTGGGATCAACTACTGCTAGATATATCCCTCGCGGTAAACAGCAGCGTGTCCGATACTACCGGATTTAGAGTGTGCCCAACACACTCTACGACAAGGTCACCCCAGGCCGAGGAACTACCCAGATCCCGCCTGAAAAGCGAAGCCAGCAACTACATAGCATATTTAAAGTTGCCCGCGACAACGCTGAACGTGCCGCCGCCGAGCAAGCCCGGCACTATAACCTACGACGACGAGGATGGAGGCCAGCCCTAGGCGCTCTAGTTCTTGTACGCCGGCACGTGTTATCAAACGCTGCCGAAGGCTTTGCAGCCAAGTTAGCTGCCAAGTACGACGGACCTTATCAGGTCGTAAAGTTTCTCTCGCCGAACATCGTCCGGCTGAAGGACCCAACTTGGCTCATGCCCAATCAGAAGCCTAGAGTTTGCCATATTTGGCCGATCTGCGCCGCCAAAACCAAGCTCGCCACATAAAACCCGTACAGCGTTGCCATATCGTCGCGATCGAGGACCGATCGTACGCGGGAAGGATATCGATAAGCACACGATACCGATCTACGCCCGATGCCCTAGAAATTAGAATATAAAAGAGCCGCCACGAGAAAATAAGATCCCTGAGTTTACGACGTGCCACCAACAAAGGTCGACGAAAGCCAAACTTACACAGCGACAAGCAACGACAGCAGGATTTAAAACGATGTCACCCAAGCCGGCGCCCACCGCCGCACCACGACAGTCGGCACCGACTGCCGCTGCACCAGCAGCTACTACCACCGCCGCGACCGGACGAGCGAGTCCCTCCCCACCAATCAGCCCTAGCTGGTGCGAGGGGCTCACCCTGGAGGAGGTCATGCGTGCATACGCCGACGACCACGATGAGGAGACCCTGCCATGGGGACCGGATCCGCCTCCGCTGATCGCCGCCCCGCCCCACGCAGCGCCCTCGGGGCCCATCTATGAGGACTTCTCCGATACCGAGGTTATCGAGGTGGCCTCATCGCCCGAGGTAAAAGAGGACTCGGGATTTGAGATATATCTCAGCCGACGAGGCCGGACCGGCCGAATCGCCGCCCCTCGACATGCTAATCGGGGCCTTTAGCCCGGCCACGGAGATGGACACCGGCGAGGACTCCCTCCTCGCCCTATTTCATCCGTCACCGGACATGGACCGCCCCCTCCCGACCGACCGGTTCGCCCACAGCGAATCGCCGCGACCCGGTTCGGCGGGAGCCGCCGCTGAAATTTCAGCAATGGGGCTCACCACCGCCGCCGTCGCACCCTCGCGACCCACCGACGTCACACGGCCTACCACAACCGTCGCCTCCCCTCCTTCCGGCCGGTGCGCTACCAGCCATGAACGGCGAGCCGCGCCGGGGGAGGACGCATCTATCTCAGGAGGCACGGTCCGCAGCACCACACCGAGTCCGCCACAGGCAGCACGACGACCGGAGCCGAACGCGCCAGGAGTCTCCAGCAGGTCCTGGTGTCACCCGACGGGCCCACCACGTCTGCAGAGGCGGTCATACGCGCCCGAATCCGTGCCGCGGTCCAGGATCACTTGGCGGCCGTAGCCACGCCCACGCGGCGAGAGCCGACACAGTGCGGGAACGCCACCGTCCGCCCCGTAGCCCACGTACGCCCGATGCCAGCCACGGACGACTACCGTTGGCGCTTCCGGCGACAGCACCAGCAGGCAAGAGACGCCCAGCGGGATGCACAGCGCCAGGCGCTGCTCGGCGCCGCCCGACAGCAATTCGAGGACGCCCTAACCGACTCGGAAGAGAAGGAGGATGACGATCCCTACATGCCAGTCCCGGAGGGATGGGAATATAACGGAGCAGGCCTGCGGAACATCTTACATACCGTCGACCGCGCGCGCACACATAGGCCACGCCGGCCAACGGAAGCGTCATCACCAGCACGCAACCGACAAAATGTACAGAGGCAAAGTCGCGCGTACACCTGACAAAGCCCAGAGGCAGTCGCGTACATGACACGTACATACATACGTACGCTCGCCATACATACGAACATATAAGTATGCAGGGCCCGCGATCAGCAACGGTCACCCTACATACATACATAGCCGAGCCAACACAAAAGCTCGCCATGCACGGCCGCTCTCAGCAGCCGTCATACATTCATACATGGCCGAGCGCTAAAAGCTCGTCATACACGGCCGCTCTCAGCAGCCGCCACACACACCCGGCAGAGCCACACACCGGCAGAGCCACACATTGGCAGGCAAAAGTGCTGGAAAAAAAACCAAATTGGTAATCCCGTGACATCCAAGATTCGGGTACGTACCACACCAGGCGCAGGCCGGGATCCCTGAAGGAGTTTAACCCTCAGACCTGCCATACAGACTTGTTGGCCAGGGGGCTCCCCCCTCCCGCCGGAACGGTCTTGTAGGTCAGGGGGTCCTCCCCCCGCCACTCTCCACGGGCACCCACCATGCGTCTCACCCAAAACAAAAAGTTTACATCGCGATCAGCTGATCGCAGTGTTGGTTAGTGTCGCTGCTAACAGAGCTGCGCATAACAGCGCGCAGAACTCATAACAGCACGATAACAGCGGTTATCGGGCGTTATCAAAGGCCCGGCGGTTAACATCCGCGGCTAATTGGAATTTGAATTTGAATTTATAAATCCAAAAACCCAAACAGCCGAGGAAACAGATCCTCTTGCCCACCCTGCTCTTGTGGAGGACTAAGAGGATAAAGAGCAAAAGGCCCTGGGTATGGCCAACTCCCAACCCCTCCACCGCGGCGGCGCTATATTGATCGGGGCTCTGGGGACCGAGTCGGAGCGGTATAACTCCAAGGAAGCAAATATTGGGAGAAACCCCAGTATCTCGAAGAACCCTCAACCGGAACAGTTGCCAAAGAATCGCGACATTATGCCCGCGGGACGGGATGATGAAACGCAGGCGCTGGCAATAGCTAGGGCAGAAGAGGAACTTCTCAAAAAGTTTCTACTATCGAAGCAGAGGGTCCAGCGGTCGGCCCCTACAACGGCACACACGGACGGCTCCTCCCAAGGTCCAGGGGCAAATGTTTGTCTTCGGCGGGAACGAGGACGAACAGATCACTCCCAAAAGAAGCCGTGACATCTCCAGCCCCGATGGGAACTCAAATGGCGCACAAAAGAAGCAGTGGGTCCATAAAAGCGCATATGAGCTAGCAGAGGACCTGGGCAAAAGGCTCGAGGAAATGATCAGCAAGTTCACCGATACTAAGAGCAACAACAAAAAGGTGGTCCGCCATGTCACGCAGGCCACTATCGACTCGCTGCAAGCGATGAAGAACCTGCAACTGGAGCTCAGCGACAGGCTCTCCAAGGAGTCCCACAAAGGCGGTACTGCGACGAGCACATCCCAGCAGACCACACCCTCGGTAACAGGTGTAGCCCAGAAAACACCAACTCATGAGAAGCCGGACACCGCAAGGGAAGGCGCCGACCAGACCAGGCAACAAAACCCACTCTGGCAGAAGGTCCTGCCAAAAAGCAGGAGGCCGCAAGGAGCAAGCTCAAGCGAGGGCAAGGAGCGCGCTGCTCAAAAGGCAAGGGATAGGAGCCAGCGGCCCGACGCCATT
>VNJQ01003556.1:100268-132802 GCA_008042515.1 Drosophila truncata | reverse complement strand
AAATTCCCTTCCACTGCAGCTCCTTTCTAGTTATCAAATGTTACGATATTTTCCTTATTAAGATGGTTACTGTAAGGGATATATTTAAGGTTTCCAATAAAAGTTAGTTTAACTATTAAATTGTTTAGTTTTGAAATTAATAAATTAACCTACCTATTTCAATAAAATGTCTGTATGCATAACCTTCGTAGTTTCGATTAATTTTTTCTGATTTAAGCGTTATTTAAATAAAATAATATGATTTTTTTCTCTGTAACGTTTCTGCGAAATTCCCTTCCACTGCAGCTCCTTTCTAGTTATCAAATGTTACGATATTTTCCTTATTAAGATGGTTACTGTAAGGGATATATTTAAGGTTTCCAATAAAAGTTAGTTTAACTATTAAATTGTTTAGTTTTGAAATTAATAAATTAACCTACCTATTTCAATAAAATGTCTGTATGCATAACCTTCGTAGTTTCGATTTATTTTTTCTGATTTAAGCGTTATTTAAATAAAATAATATGATTTTTTTCTCTGTAACGTTTCTGCGAAATTCCCTTCCACTGCAGCTCCTTTCTAGTTATCAAATGTTACGATATTTTCCTTATTAAGATGGTTACTGTAAGGGATATATTTAAGGTTTCCAATAAAAGTTAGTTTAACTATTAAATTGTTTAGTTTTGAAATTAATAAATTAACCTACCTATTTCAATAAAATGTCTGTATGCATAACCTTCGTAGTTTCGATTTATTTTTTCTGATTTAAGCGTTATTTAAATAAAATAATATGATTTTTTTCTCTGTAACGTTTCTGCGAAATTCCCTTCCACTGCAGCTCCTTTCTAGTTATCAAATGTTACGATATTTTCCTTATTAAGATGGTTACTGTAAGGGATATATTTAAGGTTTCCAATAAAAGTTAGTTTAACTATTAAATTGTTTAGTTTTGAAATTAATAAATTAACCTACCTATTTCAATAAAATGTCTGTATGCATAACCTTCGTAGTTTCGATTAATTTTTTCTGATTTAAGCGTTATTTAAATAAAATAATATGATTTTTTTCTCTGTAACGTTTCTGCGAAATTCCCTTCCACTGCAGCTCCTTTCTAGTTATCAAATGTTACGATATTTTCCTTATTAAGATGGTTACTGTAAGGGATATATTTAAGGTTTCCAATAAAAGTTAGTTTAACTATTAAATTGTTTAGTTTTGAAATTAATAAATTAACCTACCTATTTCAATAAAATGTCTGTATGCATAACCTTCGTAGTTGCGATTAATTTTTTCTGATTTAAGCGTTATTTAAATAAAATAATATGATTTTTTTCTCTGTAACGTTTCTGCGAAATTCCCTTCCACTGCAGCTCCTTTTGTTTCCTTCCTTTGCCCGCTGATTGTCCGTGTCTGTGTGTAAATAACATTTAGAGACTTACTTTTAATGCCGCCCTGACAGGTTTATTGCCATGTGTGTGTGTGTGTGGCTGCGAGTGTGTTCAATAGCTTGGGACACCGCATGATTATGCGAAAATTACGCATACGCCGCATATGCCACGTGCGATTGCTCACATTTGAAGTGCTAAGACCACCTTTTTTCGGGGCAGAGCTGTGGGAAATGCGTTCCGGGCACACAGGCTGCTGCGAAAATTGAGCGCGACTTTATCAATATTTTTTTACTGTCTTTCATGCATTATTAATGCATTTAATTTGTCTGAAAAGGCAAAGCACTTGAAAACAGGCGACTAACGAGCACAGTGGAGTGAAGTCAAGTACTTGGAAATTTAGGCTTTTATTTAGAGTTGAAATTACCAACCATATTAATATTAATTTAATTTATAGTTATCAGAAATTAAAATATTTCTTATGTTTTTAATGTATTTAAATACTTATTTCTCTCGTATGCTTCTTTATCCCATTGTCACAAGCAAATGAATGTCTTTTATGACACAACCAAGACAAGATGTCCTATGAGAAATACACGACCATAAAAAACACATCAGAAACCAATTTTGATGAACACTTTTGCGTAAATGAAAATCAATAAAAAACGCATGTTTGTAAAAATATTAAACTGGCGAACATGAAATAACAAAACATCCCACCACCACTCAGCCTAGTGGGAGGAGGATTCCAAAAAAGGAAGAACAAGGCGGAAGCGGCATTTAAACACTTTCCGTACCCAAAAAATGTTAAATGAAGCGCAAAATGGGCGCAACAATAAGTCCAAATGTGTCTCCAAATTGTTTGGCAATGTAATCAATAAGGGGCCGACCTGACATATTTGAATATCGATAAAAGGCAGAAAACTCAAAGGAAAGGCGGCGTGGTTAAAAGGGAAGTTGGGGGGAAATGACAACATTTCAGGCTGATGGAATGCATTGATATGTGAAATGATTTGACGTTTGATTTGTAAATGAAATTAAATGGGCGTTGATAATTCCAGAAAGAGAGGGGATTTAGGATGTTGACAGTAATAAATGAATAAATAAGTAATGTTTGTTAGCTTTAAATATATATTTAGTTGTTATTAATGTTTGACCTATGAATATATTATTATTAAGATGTTTCAAAATGTATTTCGAAAAAATTTAATATTAAAATTATGTAAATTCATCTTAGTTTGAAGATATTTATCTTAGATATTAAAGGCTAAAATTTTACTTTTTAAGTACTTCTTTAATGGTTTATTTTTATTATTTTGTATGATTTTGGAACTTCCTAAAGAGGAAGATTCAAGAGATTATAGCAATACTTTATTTAAATGATATAAATATTATACAATCAGCCTTTTTCTATTTAAAATTAAGTTAAAATATTCCTGAAAATTCACTTTATGTTTTTAAAATCATAATCAGTACCTGAACTTTAAACCCGCATCCTTATCGATTCCCTGGCTGCTTAATCTTAGCTTAGGCACTGTCAGGACATTGCAAATTGATTGATTTGCTCCTAAATGACCTTAAATATATTTGCATTTGACCAGGTCACGACTCAGTGGGCTCTTTCTCGGCTCTGTCGGCTCTCTTCCCCGTCCCGTTGGGTCTCAAATGTCGACAAAGCAAACTTTGTACTGCAAGTTGTTCGCCTTGATCGATATCGGGAATTGAATTGAAGTGGACAAAAGGCGAGCAGCTGCTCGGGGTCCAAATAAATGCCAAATCGTGACTGTAGAAATCAAAGGAAATTTACCATGGTCGGGGCCAGCACCAAGCAGACTGCTGCTGTTGCGATACAAATCATTGCAGGGCGCTGCATTTGCAATTTCAGCTGCTGATGTCAGTCGAAAATGTATGCGATTTTTATTGGTTTGAAGCGATTCTTTTTTGGAAGGCAGAGCAGTGTTTGCTTGTGCAGCAAATGAGGCATGCAGCCAGGCGATGGAGGAAGCTGCTCGGTTGAACTCCACCAGGATACTTGACTTTTATGGCACCTGCGCTCCTTGCGCTTCATTAGTCATTAATTTGGGCGGTTGCACACTCAACGCGTGGGCGTGGCCGTGGCCCAGGTAACACACTAAATCTTGGTCTGCCAGCACGCTTGGCTAACCTTCGAAGGAAGGAGGAAAATCGCATCGCATAAGCAGAAATGCCAGAGCGACATGGCCCAGATGTGCAGCAGGAAGTCTAAGAGAATCCAGTTTGCCAAGCAAAAACTACATACGTCGGAGCCAGAAATAATGCGAAAGGTCAAACAGTGGGAATCATATAGATTTTTCATCAGAATACCATTTTGGGTGATTTATTCTAGAACGCCATTCCTCTGATATTTGGTATTTAAATCAAAATTTTACAGAAAAAACTCAAACTCACGGCTCACAACCCAACCACAACCACAGTGCCCCCCTAACGACATTCGTAACAACATAATTCAAGGTCCTGAGAAAGGAAACTTATTTCTCCTGCAAAGCGCCAAATAATCTATTAGGTTTGCTATATAGCACACATCCAGTGACAGGAAATAGACAAAAATACCTTTGCAAAAACGTCAAATTGCAGACAAAAACAAACTCCAAGTAAAGACAGGCAGGGTGAGCAAGCAACAGTAAAAAATAACGAATGGAGAAGGAGAAGGAGCCGGAGCCGGAGCCGGAGCCGCAGCAATTGTGGAGGGAAGGAAGGAGGTGATGGCGACGGCAACTACGTGTCAGCATCAACATCGAAATGGAAAAGAGCCCCGGCTGAAAACAAGCTGAACATGTCCCCACTACAAGCATTTGTGGGAACAGAAAACACCGAAGTAAAAACTGTTCGTTGCGCTCGAACAACACGGCGTATACGCTACGCTCCAGTTGGGCCTGAATCAAAAGTTCAAGCCCGATGCCGTCGGAGATGTCCGGGAGATTTGCGCGACAAGCCAAGAGCAAAATTAGTTTTGTCCTGCCCAAGTGTGGCTGGCAAAAAGTTTGCTACCAATGAAATGGGCAAACTGGAGGCTCTTCTTCTACGAGGTGAGCTGGCGATCCAACTCAATTCCGATGTGAACTCAATATCCGTGCAAATGTACACAAAAAATGTCCAAGTAGTGCAGCCTTGGAGCAGTTTTCAATGGCTGCCACTGCTCTTTTGGGGCTTTTTTGCTCTGACATCGAGTTGGAATACAGGGCAGATGAGATAAAGGAATTCCGGGAATTTATTTACCAAATAAATACATTGTGATGAGGCATTTCACAGACAAACTTGGCACACTCGGAGGGAGTGTGATGGGAGGAGTATCTATTGGAAAAAATTGTATCTATAAATTGACTTAGTTTAATCTTTTGACAACCGTTGAATTTCCTTCTTTTTTTGTGGCTAAGCGGATGCTTTGAAAAACAATTTTAGGAAGTTCTTGTCAACGTTTCAATAGAACTTTTAACGTAATAATTGAGAAAGTTTCTTCTATATTGTATTTATAATTTTTTCTTGAAGGCAGTCCCATATTTACGAAGAAATTTGGGTTTAATCTTTTTATAATTACAAGATGTCTCTTTTTTGTTTCTTTGTAATTTTTATCTGCCCAAAAATGACCCATTCGATGTTTAGACTTATCTCGGATGAATGCAACACGATATTTGCATGCTAATGGCTAATTAATATAAATTACCTTGGCGACCTGTGGCACTGCTATGCATGAAGTTCGAAATATTACGCATACGCCCCGTTGAGCGTGCGACGGTATTAGCTGGCAGCTTAAGCGAATGGCTCGTGTGGCAGCTACTGCTGCTGCTGCTGCTGCTGCTGCCTTGAGTTGCTACTTAGTTTAGCATAAAATTTTAATTTTAATTGCTAGCATGTGCGTGGCAGTAAGGCCGATGGGCTGGTTGACAGCCAGCACGCCATGTGCCGGAGTCCCAGCCTCTGCCCCCTTTCATTAATTAAGCTTTTAATTAAACTTTCAGCCGTGTTAGGCGAGTGTGCGTAAAGTTGATTAACCTGGGAGACTCCGAGGTGTCAATGTTTAATGCATGCTGGAGAAAATCAAAGGTTTAATATTCTCTCCTTTTTTTATGAATTTTTTAACGCCAGCTCAGCACACAGGACCACACCATCAGAGAGTCAAGATATCCTTGTACGGTTGCTGGATAATTTGCATGTGCATATCGATCGGCAATCGAGTGTCACCGGCTCTTTTTTGTCTTCTCGAAAAAAGGAATGAAGATAAAGCTCTTTTGTGTCGGTGGTGTCACGAACAGAGAGCTGTTGGGTTAAAACAATTAAGAAATCGGAAAGCATTTAATTGGACTGCAATAAGAGCACTGAAAAATATGAATATAGCCTACATTGTGAGAGTAAATGAAATAATAAATTATTTTATGGTTTAAATTAAACTTGAACAACTTTTTGACAGACGACTCCTGTGGCGGGGCCAACATCAAACCTTTCTAAGTTGACACATCAATTTTGCAAAGACACTTTCACTCACCTTATTATATATTTTATATATAGCCCCGGTGGCAATTTTGGCCGGGCCTCAGAAGTCCCATTTTTAAAAACAAAATAAAGCGGCTTTAAACCTTTTTCTAGTTTTAATGGCCGTCATTTAGCCTTGATGGCCACTGACAGCTTATTAAAATGTCAAAGCGTTAAACTTTCGCCTGTTTTCATCTCACATCTGGACCATTTCAGAGCCCAAAACTTAATTACCAATGTGGCATTGTTCAGCGGCACGGCTGCAGTTAATCAACATGCAACCATAATTTATTCAACTCAATCAACGGAGCGCCACAGTTTTCCCTTGTTCGCTCTGAAAATATCACGTATACGTTCGCCTTGCGGCGAAGATAGCCCTCGCTTGGGTTAATTTCTTTTGAATTATTCGGTTTTTTTTTATTCTCGGGGATTACGAATTGCATAAAAGAGTTAAAATATGCAATGAGCTCTTTTTATTAAAATACGAAAATTGGCAGGTCTGGTTCAAGTGGGTTTTCGTATCCCCTTAAAACTCTGGAATATAATTTATTACAGCTCTAGTTGTTCAGCTAAACATGGTTAAATATTTATTGTTAGATCCTAGTATTTGCCATAAAAAAGTTTTATTAAACGCTGCAGGCGGCGAAACTTTTATAGATACAAATAAAAACCGCTCAGCTATTATATATTTATGTGTTGTGATTTTTCAATTGCCGAGGCTTGTTGCAAACTTTTAAAGCAAAATTGCAAAATAATTTAATGATGAGCCCAGACACAGATATATGTATGTATGTGGCAGGGTTTACCTGTGATAGCAATTACCCATTCCGTAAAAATGTCCATGTAAGCGGCTTGTTAAGTGTTGCATTTGTTTTATTTTTTTCCGGCCACCTGCCTTAATTAAGGTTTAAAACGATGACAGCCATGGGATATCAATTAGTAGCGCCAGTTTAACCATGATTAATGTAAATAAATAAAAGTCGGCCTGTCGGTTGGGGGGCAGACTTGCATTGATTAATATTAAATCCCGATGCATAATGCCAGAACAGGGTCGCATAATTCAATGGCAGCGCCACAATTTATGCAATCCCGCTTAAACGCCACTTGATAACATTTGCATTGCAAAACCAGGGCTGGCCTGGTTGAGTCCGCAAAGGCAAAAATGCAGCGGAAACGGAAGCTTAGCCTGCAGCACTTGGCCACGCCCGGGGTGAGTTTATCTTCTGCTCAAACATTTTTGCCGCCTTCCGTGCCCTCAAAACTTTTCTGCGGTTTCTCCTCTACGATTTTTTTGCGCTGTATTTTTTTTTGTTCGCAATTTTTCACTTTCTGTAAGAGGTATGAGAGGAGTTCCTGTTTTGTGGGAAAATATGAGCTAAGGGAAAAAGGAAAGCAGGTCGGATTATGTCTAAGTTTTTAAGCTGACATAGTAAACTATTCAATTTTAATTTAAACTTATTTATGTGTTTTATTTTATTTAATAAATTCATACTTTAGTTAAACAAATCTATTAGTTTGGAAGCTTTTTAAGAACTTATAGTTATAGTTAAAAAAGTATACTGAATCTTCTTCCCAAGTACTCTCGGTATTCTCTAGTCGAGACCCTCTACTTCAACAATCATTCTTTCCTTTATCCGTGTCTGCAAATGTTTGCTCTGCTTTGTTGACTGAGGCCCAGAGCCTGGTTTTAAGGGGAGTTTAAAGTTGATGTCGCTTTGGCTTAATTGGCACGCCCACTTCAAACGGTCGGATGTATGCATTCGCTTTTGGCTCTTTATGCGATGAGACACTGTCAGTGGAATTGAATCATAAAAGTGTTGCAAATGACACGGCAAATTAACAGCAGCTGTCGCATTCGCCACTTACTCTCTCTCTCTCTCTCTCTCTATCTCTCTATAAAAGACAGCGAGTTTATTATTTATGGGATGGGACCGGAGACCCTTGCATCTCCTCGTCTCCGCCTGGTTAGCATACTGCGTAGTTTTTTGTTTTATGAGCGACCCGAAGTTTGGAAAACCATCAACTGCAGTAATGGCCAGGAGGAGGCAGGGACGAGCGAACCCGCTCGTTGCGCGCTGGTGCGTAAGTGCTGCCGGCCATAAAAAATGAAATGCCATCTCTGCTTTGATATACAAGTGTTGGCGTTAGCATGAGGATGCTGCCGTCTGGTTGCTATATGTACGTCGGGTGTTAAACAAAGTAACACCCTGCTTGACATTTGCCTTGATATATCGAAGTCAACATGGGTTTGGGTTTTAGGTTTGAGTGTCCTTAACGCAGCTGCGCCTGCACTAAAATAGTTGAAATTTGTTTTCCCCTTTCTCTCTCTCTGTGGCGAGTGTGTGTGTGTGTGTGTGTGCAGTAACAGGAGCTGGATAGCAAAGGACACCCAGCCAGATGATAGATGCGGCTACATTTAAGTGTTGCAAGATAAAAGATGCAAAGAACACTTGGTGATGAAATGAGTTTTGTTCTTAAAGGGGAATTTTAGGGAGTTCTCTTCTTCTCAAGTTAACGAAAAGCTCACAATTAAATACAAATTATGGTTCCTGATGGTTACTTTAAGAATTTAGAGGAAGGAAAAGTACAATTTAACATGAAAATATTTAAAGTAAAAATATTAAAGGTTATTAAAGGTTATTATATTAGGTTTCTAATTATTTCTATATTATTAAACGTAATCCTTTTTTAGGGACCTGACCTTTTCCCAATAATATTAATTAACAGACTGCCTGCTTAATGTCCTGACAACTGTTCACTGGTCCCTACTTATGCACTCGACATAACAAGATATTTCGAGGGAATGTGCCACCTCAAATGTCACAATGGCTCTGCTCCTCCTCCCTTCTTCGGACTAAAAGCTTTGGCACGTTTTTGTGGTACCTACTAATCCCGTTCCTCTGCCAGTGCCCCTGCCAGTGCCCCTGCCCAGTTCCGGCACAGGAAGCAAGTGGTCGAGTGGGTTGTGATTCTGGAGGCGAGAGCGAGTGTGTGGGATGTATTTAAATGATTTCATTAGAGCTGCGCGTGCCGGAGTATCCCCGGAGTATCATCGCATGTAACGCATTACCTTAACTCATTTATCACCGCATTTAACAGCCCCAGATCTGGACCAAGCCCAAACGCAGACCCACATCCACATCCAGACCCAACCCCAATCTGGTGTGTAATCGAGCGTCGAGCCGAAATCGCTTTGTGTGACTTTCATACGTAAATAAGAAGGGCTCAAGTCCTTCGGCCGGCAGCTCCTGTGCTATTTGTGCATGCGCTAGCGAAATTTGTTAATTTCATTTGCACAGTTTGCACAGGATTCGCTTAGCCTTCTTTTTGTATTTGTTTCTGGCCTGGAGAGGAGCCGGCGCCAGAGCTCCTTTCAGGTCTTTTGTTTGCCCCTTTCTGGGCCAGGTTTTTGCTCTTTTGTTGGCTCTCTGTGGGCAGGGCTCACTTGTAATTATGTTTGTCCTTTAATTGTGCTCATTATGCGTGTGCTGATTATGCCATGCCCCAAGTGGCTCAATTCATGTGCAAGCCGCACCAACACACATAGAGGAACGGGGCATAGAAATTAGAGCTATGCATAAAATCGACAGAGGAACACCGTTGTACACTGGGAACAAGTTGGTCTTAGATTAAGTTGAGTTACATATTTTCAATGGATTCTGAAATTACTAAATTGTTCTAAGGATTCACAAATTATTCAAATACTTTCATGGAAGTAAATCGAATTAAATATATATTTAAATATGCAGTAGTTCTGCAGCCACAAAATCTATGTCATTATGAACAGGTCTAGTCTTAAATTATTTATTAAAAGTTTCTTTGAATAAAGTAGGGGAAATTTATTATAAAATATTATAAATTTCAATATTTCTCCATTTATTTAATTATTATTAGCTTTATGCCTAAAATTATAAGAATTTAAAGCTAATTCCAATCCCATTTTCAGGTATTTTTCACGCCAAACGTCTACCAATTTCCCCCAGTGCCTTGCAATTCACCTGCCCCCGCACTTACAGTCTTCCTTAACCAAAAGTAAGTTCATTCCCTTAAGTTTATTTGCACAGAAAATTATATTTACCTCAGCCTAAACAAAAACCTAGTCTGCTGCTAGCCACTTTGCCAGAGGCAGAACGTACGCTGGGCAAACACTGAGAAGAAGACAGTGGCACAACCCTTTTTTGGCACACAAAAGGGAAATTGGCTGGGCGAAATAATTGAAAATATGCTCGATGGAAATATGTTTGCCAATGTCCTCTCTCTCTCGAAAAAAAAGAAACGAAAATCTGAAAAGCAAATGGGCAATATCAACTCAATTATTAACAGGGGAAGGCAAGGGCAATGCTCGACGTTTTGGCAAAAGGTGAAAGCTGAAAACTGAATAGCAATGCTCACTGAATTCAGGTCAGGGGCCAAAACTTTTCCTTTAGCTGCATGAAAAGGGTTCTGGCGGGTCCACTTCCTTTGTCACTGATAATTGTATTGTTCGTCATATTGCATTGAAGGTTGTCTACCATATTTTGAGGGCAATAAGGGATTTATTACAGGTTTTATTGGATTATGGGGAGGATTTTTCAGTAACCTATTTCATACTGGTAGAAAAGGAAAAATTAAATTATTTGTATGTTCATTTTGGAGTGTTTTTATTTCGAAGGAAATTAAATTACAACGTTTTTGAGAACCAATTCTTAAAATATATAATATTAAACAGTCTTATTTTTCACCTTCCCTTGATTCAATTGCCTTACAGTTTAGCTCTTAAAAATATACATAAAAAGGCAGCTAGTAAATTTATATGCAGTTTGTTTTTATAACGTTCACTCCTCTCCAGCTATATATTTTTCTGTACACTTTGTACTTTATCATGGCCCATCGCTGGCAAATAGGCAAGCAATAAAAAATCCTGGCATCTTAATCAAATATTCAAAGTACAACAATCAGCCAGAAGGAGTATGAATAATGAGGTTATTGGCCTCTTCCGCCCTTTCCCAGACATTGAATATCGTTTGGCCAGACAAAGGCCGACAGGCGTGCAGTTAGCTTACTATATATACTTTCATACTTACATACATATATAGTAAGTGCTTCGGCACAAATTGCTGGCAAATATGTGTACAACATAAATAAGTTTCTCTTGAAGAGGACTCCCAGGGCCCAAGTACGTCCGCAAATGTATGCAACAATAAAATTTTGGCGCGCTGTAATGAGCATTTTTATGCGAGTGGCTGTTCGGCCACTGGGCAGGCAACAACTCGGGGTCGAAGTTGAGGCTGGCCAACGGGGCGTATGAATAAACGAAACAGGCATTTAGCATGCCAATGACGTAGGCAACAGCTCTAGGTTCGGTCGGTTCTCGTTTACTTTTAAAAGGGAAGCTTCCCTGGCAGCGGGATCAGGCGCTAAGCCGGCCTGGCAAGATTTCCGTTTTCTACCTCCGCATTAAAAACTCATTTCGAACAAACTTTTCCAGCGGCCGGGACTCCAAAAAAGAGGATCAAACGGGGCAGGAAAGCATAAATCCCAGTCAATCGGCTTAATTTGTCACCACTAACAAGGAATATTTTCAGCAAAAATTTAAAAACAAAATGGAAAAGATGCCAATAATGATTAAATACTTTTAATTGCACGCGGCCAGTAAGTCAGTCCTGCCTGCCTGCCTGCCTGCCCTTCGGATTATGTCAGCTCATTAGCGTCACTTCTCATGGCGGATTCTCTGACATTTTAGTGCCACTGCCAGTGGCACTGGCACCGCCATGATTAGCTGTCCCGGCATATATGGAGTGGTTCGGGCCTGGAAATTAGCATGTGACTGGCTGCCATTTACGCGTTTTTAAGCACTGCCTAAGTCAAGGCTCTCCCTCCTCTGGAAAAAATCCAAAAAAGAAGCGGAAGCGGAAAGGGAGTCAACTGTCATGTCGCGTTTGCCTGATGCCCGCTCCCATTTGGCTGCTGACATTCCCAGCCACAAATGCGCTTTCCCAGCGAACCCTTCATCCCAGCAAACTGGCAGACTGGCAGACACCGAGGCAGACGGACAGCCCAGGGGCGACAGATATGTACGAGTCCCCTGTAAAACCATTCATGAACTTTACAACATTCTTTGGAATACTCTTTTGGGAGGTTAGAAGGTTGATTTCAATTTTAGATGGGAATAAAATAAATAAGTTAAAAGGCTTTAAAATTTGTCTGCTTTAAATGCTGCTTTATTAACCTAACAAAAACTAAAACAGAAAAGTCTTTACGAGTTAACAAATAATGCATTTTAGGCTTAGTTTTGATTAATTTCAAATTCGATCTCTCAAACTGCAAGGATATTCAAACTTCGGCTACCGGAAGTTAGCTTCCTTTCTTGTTTTTTATTTACTTAACATTTACCTGAATGGCTTTCCTTTTGCCTCGTTTTTTCTCCTTTCCGACCCGTATGCCTAATTTAATTTGCTTTTACTCAGGACAGAGACAGAGCGACAGAGAAAAAGAGAAAACTCAGAGGGAGAGAGAACCGGCGACGCTGGCGCGTAATTTATTTCACCGCTAATTTGTATGAATTCCTCGTGCAGTCGCATTAAAGGCGACGCGGTCGCATCAAAACAAAATGGCCGACACTCACCTGTCCGCTCTAATGGCCGTTGTTTATGTAGTTCTACGTGGACCTCCCCCTTCCATCGGTATATTTTATGCTTATAATTAAGTGTCTCGCAGTTTGCCCTATATTAAACAGGCACTTGGTATACGAACCTTAAAGCTGCGAGTCCTTTTATTGAGAGTCCTTCTCGGGAATTCTGAAATGAATGTATTATAAAAGTCAGAGATCGAGTGCATGTGCAGCAACTGATAATGCGAGTTCATTGAAGCTTCTCAGAACCGACTACTAATAATAATTTTGAATTGCTCTGCAGAGAGTTTCCCAGCTTAGTAGTTCCAGCTAATAACTTCAACTAATACCTGCGAGCGTTCGTCACCCAAGTGACCTGCTGTCCGTCTGCCGCTGGTAGTGTCCTTGATGGGGGCCAAATCGTCGCCCTTCTAAGTCGATTTATCTGCCCTGGCAGGTTGAGGGAAGTGTCAGCTTTATGAACGTTTTATGTTCGTGTATACATGTCTGAGAGGAGCTTTCATTAGTGAATAATAAATCAGAGATATATATTTCAGAATCAATTGTTTAAGTGGGATGTGTTTATGGGATATTAAGCATAAGCTTTGTTCTTTTTTTGCATTTATTTATGATAGTTTTATTCAAGCCTTTAAAATATTTTTAGAAAATAAACAAATGAAAATATTATCTATATTTATTTATCTATTTATAGTACCTTCGAAATTGAATTTTATTTCATTTCTTTAGCTTGATAAATATAATTGACCGTACTAAATAATAATAGCACTTTGTATTTTGTAATATTTATTATTTTAACTCCTGTTAAAATATTGGTTGAGTATTGTTTTTCTTTTCTTTTCTGTTAATTTAAAGTTTAATTAAATTTAATTTCCCAAGAATAACGCTATTCACATAGGCGCCTATCACGATTTTAAGTAATTTTTACATGTGGAGATATATAGTTTGCAAAATTATACTTTTATTTATAGATGTAAATACCCAACACGTAATATTTTTTACCTGTTTTTTACATGTAAATATGGATAGCTTACGATCCAATTTCTACTTGGAACTGCTAAATCCGAATTAAAGCTTGTTTTGTTTAAGCTTCCAACATGGCCAAGACTTAGATGGCGCCAAAAATATGTGGAATATAGTGTAGCTTATTTTTAGGCGGACAATTCATAAATATTTATCAGATTGTTAATTTTTATTCATAAATTTTTATGTATTTATTAAAGGAATAGTGTCCCCAGGTACACATGATTCGATGGAGATTTTTTATAATGTCTTAATTGAAGATATAAGTTTAGAAGATATAATAAATAAGTAATTTTGGTAAATATAAATTATGTACAATATTGAAAAATAATAAATAATAATAATAAATAATAAAGTGAAAAATAATTGAAAAAGAAGTGCTTTTAAAAATTCAATTCAAAAATGCACAACAATTATAACTACAGATTTTAAGTTATCGTGTAAATCCACTTTTAATATGACTTCTTTTAGACGAAATGAATAAAATCCTAAAAGTTAAAGATAATCCCTTAAAGTCAATAAACCCAGGAATATAATTAACTAATCCTTTCTCTTTTCGTATGCCTTAGTTTTTCCCACTAAATGACGCAGCTGCACAAAGATAATGTCAACAACTCATTAAACACTGGAACTGGACTTTTCAGCTAACCCTTCTCTGAGTTGTACCAAGGATCTATTATACCATCGCTGGATGTGTGGTCGGTCACCTGGACCGAACGGAGCAGTTAAAGGCAAATGCAGCCTTGTGACACGTGTTAAGAAATTCCGCACATGGCAACTGGCCGGCAGTTGAAATGCCACACAGCAGCAGCAGCAGCAGCAGCAGCCGCAGCCGCAGCAGAGTGGACGGAGTGACTGTGGACCCTTAGCTGGACTCCACACCGGGTCTCATGCATATGCACAACATGGGAGGGAGATCCATCCACGGACCGACCGAGAGAGATCCCCGAACCCTTTTAGTTGTTTCATAACAAATGACTAACAACATGGCCAACTGACTGCCAGCGACAATCGCAGCTAGATAAACAGCCTCAGCTGCAGATACAGATGCGAATGCTATGGAAAGATACAGTGATAGAAAAATAGAGGATAAAGTAGGAAAGTATAGGAGCCAGTTTATGATTATAATACAAAAATAACTATCTTAAAATATTTTCTCTAAAAAGAAACTTGTACTTTTTAAATATATATTTTAAAAATATATTTGCAATACAGATTAGAATATTTTAACTATTTTTTCATCTTTATAATCTGCCTTAGCTTTCTTGAAGTGCACATATTCACAAGAGAAATGCATGCGGTCTCGTACACGTACTTGTATCTGCATCTGGATCTGGATCGGGGCATCTGTTGGATCTGCACAGCGGGCCGATTAGTCGAAATGATGATCAAAGTGCTGATGCCTCGGATGGCATCGCAGGAGGATGGAGGAGGTGGTCCCGGGGCAGATGAGTCCTCCATTGATTGCGTGTGGCAAACAAACGCCACAGCGGGCAGCAGCTCCAACGGCTCACAGGAAGCGCCTTCTGGGGCGCTTATCGCGATCGTTGTTATCGGCGGCAGCATCGAGAAAATGGCCAGCAGTCAGCGGCGATCCTCGATTCGGTTTCTGCGATCCGCGATCCGGCTTAATATTCAATTTGTGCAAGCGTTTGTCGAATCGACGAGGCCCCGGCTGCCATGTATTTGTATATTGAAAAATGCCTCCAATCCGCTGGCGGCTTAACTAGTCGTCCCACTGCTGCCCCCCAGTTTCCTCTGGATGTAGATGCCAAAATCGTAGCTTCTAGGCCTGCAAGCATAAGTCCCTGCAGGCAGAGAAAAAAAGAGGAAGTTTAATCAATATTAATGGGTATAGAAATCAAAAACAGTTTCTGTTTAATTTGCTAGAAATTGATTCATTAAATAAATCTTTCGATATAAATATATTTCATGTGGTTTCTTGTCCTGATTTATATTATACAAATATTAAATATTAATCCATATTTCCCCATACTTTTTCGGATCAGTGTTGACCCAAGCAATCAACGTCTGAAGGCAGGCACGTAGCTCGGCTTCCGCGCCGCGCAACTTGTTGCTGTAACACTTCATTTATTTTGATAACCATAAGATTGCCAATAAAAATTGCCTGGCCAGCTCCAGTCTAGGTCTTCGCCGGCCTTCTCCTGCAACCTGCAACCTGCTCAACCCTTAGCCTGTTCCCACTTGATTGAAATTGCATCTGACTCGGGAGGAGGTGATGCTGGCCACCGGCTGTCTCGCGGCCAGATTTGAAACGGATTTCCATTTTGGCGGTCAGTGTCAGTGGAGGAGCGCACCGAAGTTGACAACTGATACGATACGGTACGGTTCAGGGCCAACGGCACTGGCAACCAGGATTAAGGCAGGAGTATAGTCCAGCTTCGGTATCCATAAGAATAAATAAATTTAAAATTTAAATTTACAAGTTTTACAAAGAGGAAAGCAAAATATTTGTAGATGGCAAGTTCTTTCTGGTTTTCTAGTTTTTTCTTAAAGAAATTTTGAATAAAAAAAGTACAGGAAAGTAAAAAGTAAAAACTAAAGAACTCTCCTGTTAATTTTCTGCTTAAAAAATTACTTCCTACGCCACAGCTTCCCCTTTCACCATCGAAAGTTAGCACTTTAGCCATTACCTCAAATCACTCCAGCGAAGAGTGTAACTGTTCTGCGGATTTTGGCCAGGTGACATGCTCGTAAGATAACGTTTATGTATGATATTTCGAAGAGTCGAATTGCGCCTTATAAGGCCAGCTTATCCAGGGGGCTTGCCCTGCCCATGGCCTGCAGCTGTGTCAATGCCTGGGCATTGTTTGCTTTTCCTTTTCGATTTTTGTTCTTTGTTCGGAGGACCCCTTCACCCACTGACTCTCTGACTCTGGCTGAGATCATCGTTGGCAATTTTTCAGTCACTGATTGCTGGCAGTCTTGGTCGCTTCTTGGCTCGTTCACTTCGTGTGACTTAGTTTTCTGCACGAGGTCATCATTTTCCGCCGCCTTTCTGCGGTTCAGTTCAGTTCAGTTCAGCTCGGTTCGGTTCGGTCCGGGGCCCGCCCGCAACTACACGGCAACGACTGTCTATCTACGTATCTATCTATCTGACTGGCCCGGGTTTCCAACTAGCCAAGTATCCGACTCTGAGTCTCTGTCTTTGAAATGTTTGTCTTGCCTCGTTTTGTGTCTTTTGCTGGGCATTTTTATCTATTGCCGCGCACGTCGGGGTCACATTAACGGTGCTTTCTCAACGCTCGAGTTCTGCAATTTGATTTCCTTAACTTGGTCTATACCTGCTGAGAGCAGAGAGAGAAAAAGTTGAGTTCTAAATAAATACTAGAGTTCATGGGTCATTTATGAATGTTGAGAATCTATGATTGGGCTTGCCAAATATTATTTATATTTATTTTACTTTATTCTTTAGCTTTCGAATTAAATTTTATAATAATTTTTGTTTCCTTGGATCTTATAAATATTATAACACTTTGAATTCTTCTAATATCTTCATTAGTAGATACTTATTCTCAACTATTTGATTTACAGTGTAAAGTTTGCTAAGGTCTTGCTGTTATTTTTCACTGTTCTGCCATTGGGCCGTGATCTTCTTCTGGTTCTCTGTCATCCCAGGCAAAAGCAAACAATTAAAGTCATAAAAATTGTGGCCAAAGATTTGCAATTGTTAATGCGGTAAGCGTTCGCCCAGGCACTTGTTGCTCGAAACTCGAGGGAACAACTCTCGGGAACTGTCTCGTCTCCGGGCCCTGGTAATTTCATTGTGCGGTTATACAATCGCGATGGATGACTGTGACAGCATGCGAAAGAAGTTTGGCTTTAGGTTTAGCTTGGGGGATTCTATAAATAATGAATAACAATTGTCAACCTGGGTTGGGAGCTCAATGATAGATTCGAGTCATTTATAATGTTTATGGAGTACCACAGATCAAGATATTGTAGAATATTTAAATAGGTAATTTTTATAGGACTTATAAAACCAGAAGATTACCTTCTAGTGATCTGTATTTGGCAATGCCACCTCGAAACCCAATTCTTGAAACTACTTTATATACGCACCTTGTGCCACATTCAAACTTGGGTAATCCGCTGGGCATAATAAACGAATTAAAATGTAAATCATTTTGGAACGGCCACTAACTCTACTTAATTCGTTGCGAATTATTGAAATTCTTCTCGGATTTCGCTTTCGAAACCGGCAGTAGCAGCAGGTCTCAGAGTCCGAAGATGGCCAGAATCAGAGGAGTCTGAGACCGCGACCAACAACTGACTGACTGTAACTTGTTATTTGCAGTAATTAATTTTCAAGCAAAAGTGCTAATTAATTCCGAGAGCAGAGCGGAGCAAATGCCAGATGAGAAGGCGTTGGGAAGCATAGCGCAAATTGTAGACCAACATCCGTCGCGCCGGCTTTTGCAGGCTGAGTGTTGGCAATTAACAACCAAAGCAAAGCCGGACTCAGAGCCAGAGTCAGGCCGAAACTGAAGCTTGGCCAAAGCAATTTCCTACGAATTTCGAAGAAGATCTTCTTCTCTACAGGAAACTTACATAACTGTTTGAGCTGTGAGCGTGCGGCGATTCTTTTGTAGATCTGCCCCGCCAACTGATGCAATGTCCACCTAGACAGGCGACCAAACGACCGGCGGACCGACCATCTGCCGTTTCCAGTTCTCCTCCGCCTTGGGAGGACTGAGCCAATAGTAACGCCTACCAATACCTTTAATTATAGTGCCCGTCCCGCCAAGAATCGCGACCAGGGCCGTCCAAACATGACGCACGTATAGAAAACATATTTCAAACTAAACAAACTCATCAGAATGGACACAAAAAATGGGGGTAAAAAAAAAGAGGCAACTGCTAAGGGAAAACCCGCTGGGACGCGTGCAAAATTAAAAGTAAAGCGAGAAAAATGTAGACAACGCGTCAGGCGTGGCCAGCCCCAGAGAGAACTCGGTAGAACTCTGGCAGATCCGAAAGTGTCTGTCCGTTCTGATTAGCTACATTCGCACACACACATAACACACTCCACCACGCTCCAAGGTCACTTACCAACACCTGGATGACGTCATCTTCGAGAAGATCAGGTGAGGCCATAAGCCTGCTGGGAAAAACAAAGCTTTCTTAGAAATTCTCACAAAGAATAATTTCTTTCAAACGCTTCTTTAGTTAATATAAATTTTTGGCTTTGAGCATGGCTTAGGCTCAAGAGAAGAATTTTATACATACACTGAGAAATAAAATGAATACAAAGTTTAAAAAATCTTTTCATTCTTAATGCAACTTTCTACAAAGAAAATTTTGGAGCAGAAGAAGGATTAAATATCTGCAAGCTGAAGATACCAGCATGGGAGACTGTTATTAATTTTATAATATTTTTAATAATAATAAGAAGATCAAAGTGCACCTAGGATTTTGTTTAGATAACCCTTAAAGTCTTTAAAAATCTAATTTTAAAATATTTATTAATCTTTATCAATGATTTTTTTTCCAGTGCACCAAAACGTGTAGCTAATTTGTCAGACCTTTCTTATATGGGGCTTAGGCCACAAGAACTGCCGAAGCGGAGGCTAGATGATAATGCCCACGCTGGCCACCATTTGTTAATGCATATTTTATTCTGGTTTAGCGCCTCATCAAATTTCTAATTTATGGGCCGGAGCTCTCTCAGGCCTAGGCTTTTGAGCAATTGAATGGCCGCCGGCAATTTAGCAATTATAAGATGATTAATTTTTGTGCATTTTCTCAACACCTTCCACTTAGCGGCCGCTAACCAAACCTGAACCATGCTGAATGGCGAACTCGGACTTTGAGTCAAGAGCTGAAAATGAACCTGAAAAGAAACTGAGATTCAAGCTGGGAGCTGAGAGCTGAGAGCTGCGGGCTGAGGGCCAGGCGTTAAAGCCCAACTACTGTCGATTAAAGTGCCGCTGCCCCGTTGCCGTGTAGGGTATCATTAGGCCAGACAAAACAATTTAAAATAACTACAGCAACTAGCATAATAATGTTGGGACGAGGAAGAAGATGCGACCGCATAGCCCATAGACAATTTTCATAATGGACAGAAATAAATCTGCGAAGCAGAAGCAGCTGCAGCAGCGCAGTCTCTGGGAAACTGAGCAACTACCGAACGCCGAGCACAACTTAATTAATAAACTAATGAGCAGTTTGCAGCCAAGAAACCCCCGGCACCCGATCCCTGTTGCCACCAAAAGCTGCAGTCCATCTCTCTAGATTATCTACATAATGTAGAGACGTGCATCGTGGCACAGCCGGATAAGCTGAGGCTGGGATCGGGCTGAAGCCCAGCCTATTTGCTAAGAGATCAGCCAGAAATTAAAATAAATGTGCAACGTGCAAAAATGCCCAAGATATCCCCAACGGAAAGTAAAACTGGAACGTGTTCAGCGCCGAAATAAAAAAAGAAAAAAACTCAAAACAACAGGCAAAACGAAACAAAAAGTAAAACCACACCAAAAAATGATTTATGCATATGAGAATGACACGGACTGTACGTGTTTAACTCAATGGGGTGATGACTGGTTAAGTAATAGTTCAAAATGTAGGCTTTTGACAAAATAATTTATAAATTAACTATTTAAATACTAAATATTGAAAGGAATTCATATATTTACTATTAAATGTATATTTTTAACCAGATATTATAATAAATTGTAATATCTTTGCCTTGGGTTTGTTATGATCGGACATCGGAAAAAATCACCTTAAATTAAAATCATTTAATAGCTTATTTATTGACAATATGTACCTATAAAAAATATAATAAATCATTGAAACACAAGTTCTCAAATAATAAGGAAATGATTACAATTTACATATAAATATTTCCTAAGGAAAATCTAGTATGAACTTGGGTGCAGCTGTGAAAACATTTCCATTAAAAAACGAAGCATAAACATGGCTTATAAACATTTAACGTAGTAATTCCATGTTTATTGGGCATAAATATGATTTAGCATTAGAAAATACCTTCCTCTGTCTTTCATGTCCAGGCTATAAAGTATTTCTAAAGAAGCTTTTAACACTTTCCTCCCGCTAAATCGTAAGAAGTAATAGAACCGCATTCCATTTGCGGCTAGAAAAAAAACGATCTTCTAATGGATTTTATGCAGCTAAATCTCTCTCGCTTTTGTTGGCGAAATTTATGCGATCTAATAAACCGCTTTGTCTGCAGAGGAATATTTCTGAGACCGGCCTAAACACTCGTAATTACCAGGCCATTATTCAGGAGGCATCAACAGTCGGCAACAGAGACAAATGAGATTAAGCTGGGGGACCGGGGCCAAAAATAAAAGTGAGCTCTGACACGACCGAGAATGGCAAGTAAAAGGCTGCAGGTTCTGGCCGTAAATCATTTTGTTTTCACTCTTGTTGCTGCCGCAGTTTAATTATCACGAGCCGAGATTTCGTCTGTCCAGGCAGCTCGTAAATTGTGGCGCGAACAAGACGCGGCTGACGGCTGCATTGGGAAGAGAACATACTACATAGTACATTCAGCGGCCCCAGCAAATTGAAAAAGAGTTGAAAAACTATTCAAATCAATGAAAACTGATAGCCCCAAGGGCCGCGGCCATGGCCAAGTCATGATTAACATGGGCTTAGTCCTTGTTTGGGCCCTGTCCTAAGTATTACCAGGGTACTTGCCCAGGCACTGTGCGAAAAGTATTGTTAAATTGGTTTTAGTTTGCTTTTATTACCATATAAAAGGATTTCAAGTTGGGCTTGAAAAATATAAACAAATAAAATTTTATAGAAATGGAAGCTTATAGTACACATGCCTTACTATTGATATCCTTAAAATAATAAACTATAGATTTTAAACCTTAATTGTCAAGATATTTCTCTTACTGTGCCTTTCGATTGCTCCAAAGATGGCACCATGTACCATTTAAGCGACATGCCAACACTTGACCAGGGCCCAGAGCCAGTCAGGGAACCGCTTCAAGCTCCAGTGTGGAGTATGGAACCTGCAACCTGGCGAAATGTATCATTAACAAGTCACGACAAATTCGCTGGCCGCCTTAGCCGCCAGAGTTGGCTCGGACCGGACGTTTGAAAAGCTACGAGCAGGGCCAAATTTGGTAAGACCTCGACACCCGACATTAGATAAAAACGCGACTCTCCCGGACTCCCAGCCTCCCAGCCTCCCAGACTCCCCGACTGTGGTGAATCTTGTATCAAGTGCCAGGCTGAGACAGGTTGGCCGTTGCGCCGGCGGCGGTCGCTTTGAACGGCAAGGACCCACCGCCGTTCCAGGTGTGAAAAAATCTAAAATGCAAACACCAGAAACACACTGCGAACCAAACCACCGGCAGAATGGCAGTCCATTTGTAGTTGCTCCCCTGGGCGCTGCCGAAAACGCCAAACTGAGCCACAGATTGAAACGAAAAGCGATCGGCAGTGAGAGCCAGAGGATGTGCGTCCATGTCCAGGCCCCTGCTCAATCCTCCAGTCCACCCATCCACCCATCCACCCGTCCAGTCCATTCGCAGTCGCATGAATTATTTATTTCGATTGTCCGATGCAGCTCGCAGAGCATTATTTTTAGAGGGTCCAGCAGTCCCCCCATAAAGCCTAGAAATTTATGATCGGCGGCCGGGAGCCGTTCAAATTATCGCAGGGCATGCAAAATTTATTAACAAACATAAAAATTGCTCGAGAATTTATTTCATCTTAATTCAATTTAACAACTTAAACAGCCATAAAGTGTTCACATAGTAAATCAATGGCCACTCTATGCAGATGCAGATGCGATGCCCAGCCCAGCGCTGTCCACATGCATCATCATCATAATCATAATCAACGTGCCTGGGCTAGAGCTATTCCCCTCCGCTGCCACAATTTATGGGCTGCGCATGAAAATGAGTCAAAACAAATTATGCCGCTTGCAGGACGGTTCTTTGGCTCGACTCCAGTCAGGCCTGATTGACAGCGCGACCGAACGGAGTTCGAGTTTGGGAAGGGAGGAGCAGCGATTATGATGTGAGCGCTGCCAAAAAGATTTCCATCAGCGGCAACAATTTCAAGGCATTAATCACGCCCGTCAAGTATGAGTATGAGTACGAGTACAAGTACGAGGGTGGGTCCCATGCTCTCCCCAAATCCTCAGCCACTGCCCCAGGAATGTTTCTGATAAGAATCTTCGGCAGAAAGGATTAGTTGTGTGTTCCAAGCGAACATAAATCAAATATTCAAGTACTGGAATGCTAATGTAAATTCTTAACTAATAAAATTTAAATACTCTTCACTAAAGTAAGTCAATGTTTATGAATTTATTGGATGGAAAAACACTTTTCAATAATTTAGAATAACTTAGGAATGAGACAAGCAAATGAAATCTGTGATTCAGAGGATGATAAGGCAATGATTTCCATGATCTAGCTCTGGCAGTAGCAACCGTCGGCAGTGTTCTTTTCAATCCAGTCCAAGAACTTGCTAACTCTGGCATAGACGCCAGGGGCGTTCTTCTGGGCACAGCCATAGCCGAAGGACACCACGCCGGCGAGCTTGTACCGACCTTCGTTGACAATGAGGGGACCGCCACTGTCACCCTGGCAGGCATCCTTGCCGCCCTGCTGGACCAGACCAGCGCAGAGCATCACCTCGGCGATCTTGTCCTTGTAGCGGGTCTGGCGGCACTGCTGGTTGCTTATCACCGGCACATTCACCTCCTGCAGATAATTGGAGGTGACGCCACCCTCCTTGATCAGACCCCAGCCAGCCACCACGGCCTGAAAGTATGACGGATAATTAATTAATTAGTATTAATTAGTCTAAAGTGATATTAAATTAATTTACCGTCTTGCCATCAAAGTTGTGATTGGCCTCGGGCAGGCACACAGGACGCATGTTACCAGTCAGTGGGACAGGAGATTCCAGCTTCAGCAGGGCCACATCGTTGACAATGCGATTGGGATCGTAGTTGGGATGGATGGTTGTCTTGACCACCTTCCTAACAATGCCAGGATCCCGGGAGGATCTGTCGATCTGCAGCAGACGAATGGTGATCTGATCCCGATTGCCATGGACACAATGAGCTGCGGTCAGGACATAACGATCGTTGATCAGGGAGCCACCGCAGAAGAGCCTGGGATAGTGACGACCCTTGACCAGCTGAGCGGTCCAGGGATACTTGTTGGAGCGAACCTGCTGTCCACCCACAATACGATTGACATTCGGGGTACCACAGACTGAAAAAAAAAAAACAAAAACAGATGACAAAGAGTTATAAAAAGAGTTATAGGTTCCTCAAGACTCCCTTTAGGGACTACTTTTACTCACAGCAATTCTGCTTGGTGGTGCACTGATTGCGATTCTTAGGAGGCCGCACCGCCTTGAGGGCCTGCTCTGCAGGATCCACCACGTCCACGACATCGGCAAACTGCTGGGCCAGGGTCTGTTGGTTGGGCGCCTGGTACTGATACTGGGCCAGGGCCAAAGTGCAGCCCAGCAGCAGGAGCGGCAGGGCCAGGTAGCTACGCATCTTGTCCGGAGTTGGCTTCTGAGGAAAGTGACGGAGAGTTTTGCCAAGCGCCGGCTACTTATAGGGTCCCAAGATCGCAACAAAGATGGAGATCGAGATCGAGATCGAGATCGAGATCGCTTTTCGATCGAGTTGGGCTTTTTTAATAAAACTAAAAATATGAATGTTTTATTGCTTGTGTAAGCAGCGCGCGCTTCTTTCTTTCTTTCTTTCTTTCGTTTCGGGCTCACCTTTCTTCTTTTTTCGTTTCTTTCTTTCTCCGCTTTCTTTGTTTGACGCCTTATTTGCATAACACTTTATAGCGCCGCACACACGCTCATCGTGCGGTTCTCAAGTGTAGACGCTTTGTATTTTTGGCTCAGTACAAATCATCATTTTCATCGAGAACAACTTGCCGAAAAGTGCAAATAAACTTTTTAATATCGTTTTAATATGCCCATACCCTCACGGCGGGCCTTTAAGTGTTTAATGCCTGGAAACTGGGTTATTGATGGGGGTTACAGTGGGAGGCTTAAATCATTTTGTCCGAAAGCTTAAAACTAGCTAAATCATTCGGTGACTTGTGTTTAATCATTCTTACAATATTCTAAATTCTCTGATTTTAAGAGTTTCAAGTACAAATGGAAGAGGTAATTGCGAATATCATGTTTTGTAATATTATTTAAAATATAGATATTAATAAAACACGGGCTTGATTTAGCCACAAAATTACAAATAAAAAATGGCTATGGTATACATTCTGTTCTTTCTAGCATCCGATTCTTTGATAAATATTTCACTTTTAAGTTAATAAAATTATATAAAATCTTATTTTCTCACTAAGCAAAAGAGTATTGCAAATTCGCCGTATATTTATTAAATTTCCCCGCAATGGCTTTGCATATTCATGAAAGTGGAGCAAACTTAAGCGAGTTCCCCACTTTTCTGCCAGCCACCCGTTGCTTTTTTAATGGACTTTTAATGCGCCTTCGAAGGGGTTTAGACATCGTCATCGGCAGCGCCGCGTCTGACCCAGCGAGATCTGACAAAAAAAAAACCAAACCAAAATAAAAAACCAGACTGCTGGTTTGGTAAATTCCTCCTTACCTCTCCCTCTGCTCCATACAATCCAATGGCAATCTCGCTTGCATTGCAGCATAAATATCCTTTAAGTGCCGGTTATCCGGTATCATCATTAACCGGAGGCAAACGCCCGCTTTCACGCTGGAAAGGAGCTCCAACCACAGCATCAGTTTCAGCCGGCAGAATAATTTATAAAGCTTTGGCGATCGGAGGAGGCCAGCCTGGCATTTGGTGCCTTTTCGGCATAATTTACAAAACGCAACCAGAACCAGGGACAAGTTATTATTCCTCCAGCTCCTTCGATCATATTTCTTTGCATGGAATGTCGCGGTCGTCGTCGTCGCCTTCCTCTTCAAAATTGATTCGCCCGGGGGCTCCGTTTCGTCCCATCCAAAGGCCCGAAAAGTATATAGTATATATATTAATAAAAGCAGTGTGTTGATAAATCGCGTGCACTTTGAAATTATGCAACATGTGGCACTTGCTGGCAACACATGCAACAGCTTGGTGGTTTTTTTTTAAATACATTATGCGAGAACAGTACAGGGTAAACAATATATTTAATGTTTGGGAGTTAAATACTTAATTTAAAATCAAATATAATTATATTCGAATGCAGGACTTGGTTGTCCGCCCTTGAAGAAGCCATGGCATTCATCCTCAGCATCACTGGCTATCTATAGTATCCATTGGCACAACTAAAGGGGCTACTTTCATTATCAAACATCGAATTAAACGAACTAAGTATATGTATTTAGATTTCCTCAACACAACACCCAACACACAGAAAATAATTTAATTAAACCGTAAACTGTAAACAACATATAAACAACACATTTTTAAAGCTTCAATTTCCAGACCCATGGCAGACTCCACATTCCAAAACAGCATCCGTATGTATTATTTGAATATCCCGCATATCCTATGGTGGAGGTGTAAACAGGAATATTATATATGACTTCCTATTAGCTTAATATAGACGTAGAGATGTGTTCGTTCCAGTTTGTTTTGCTGTTTCAGCTTCCCCACATAAATAACTTTTACTCTTACGCAAACCTTAAGCACATGCAAATTTAGGCAATCCAATTTGATTGTTTTAGAAATTGGTCTCTTTCTTTTTCGTAAGTTTGTCGCATATAAATTGCCATATAAATTATGTGCAAAAGGCATTTGGCAAGTAGCAGAATCGTGAGGCAGACTCATTTGTTAATGGCACAACTTAATCATAGAAAGCATCAGGAATATGCAAATAGGTAAGTCTGCTTCGTTAAATGCGAGTTAAGCCTAATTGTTGCACTTGTAATTGCCCTGAAAGAACAATGAAAAGATCGCTGAGCATAGACAAGGCTATTTTCAGCATGGTCATTATGTTTTCAGCAGGCGGAATTCCAGAATTTCCACATACCCGTAACCCTCGGTGGGCGGGGCTGAGTGACAAACACGCAGCAGTAGGAGAATTCCGCATATGGTATGTGGATTTCACATTCATAGATCATTGAACCGAGGCTTCTCTCCGGTTCTGTTTAGCTGGGATGGATGCCAAACTATAACACAATTTAGAAAGGTTGAATGGCATGCCATTCACTGACTTCACTTTGCCCGGTGGCAGTTGCCCGTCAGAGTCACTCAGTCAGTCACTCATAAATTTGCATAAGAACTGAATTGCATTGCATTATCTAAGCGGCAGTTGCATCTAGCTGTGGCAGTTGCTGCTGCTGTTGCAGTTGCAGTTGCAGTCGTAGTTGCTGCACTTATCTCAGTGGTAGAAACAATCATGGCAAAAGGCAAAGATTTTAATTATTGTGTGTGACGGCGACGACGACTCCAGCCGAGAACTAAGCAGAGCAAGATGTAGAGTGAGAAAAATAAGGAGAGTCTAGAATATGTTTTACACAAAGAGAAATTACTGCAATTTACACTTAAAATATTAATAAAGAACAATATTACACATACAACTTATTCTTTAAGTACTCGTAGACAGACGGAAATCTGTCTTTGTCTTCTCAGTCTCGGTCTCAGTAGAGGTCTGTTCTGGGTTTGCGGCTTTGCCTGATGTGCTGCATTTGATAACTGCCAGCAATGAAGTCTTAGACCCTTAGATAATGAAAAGGAAGCGAGTCTTGAGCCCGGACCACTGTAATTCAAATTAGTACCAGCACGAAGAAAAAAAGGAGTTTGGAGCGGAGGAGTGGATGGCTGGAGTCGTCTTCAGCTACCGGAGAATCAGGGGCTCCTGCAGTGCCAACTGGCAACATCTTCTTCCTCAATGACATTAATTTATTTCGTATGCAAAGCAATCAGTGAACTCTTCTCCTCCAGAACTCTGCCAGCGTCCCTGTTCGTCGGCGGCGGCTTGGCAATTAGAAAAGAGTTGGAAAATTGTATGCGGCTCCAGCTCGGACTCTGTATCCGTCTCCATCTCGGAGACTGGTCTGGTCTAAGTCTGAGTTTTCCGACTGGCTCTGGCATTGCGCACTGATTTGCATTGCACGATTCTCAACTTAATTTAACATAAAGTAAACAAGCGCAGTTAACAAGCCAAACACAAGCCATGAGCGTGCGGGTGCCGGCCGCAGCATCATCTCCTGCTCCAGCTTTGGACCCCAATGCAGCCTCTGCAGCCTTACAGCTCCATCTGCATTTTCCAATCCCTCAGCCTTAGTCTCAGTCTCGGCCTGCCAAGGGCCACGTCCGAAGCCTAACCATGCATGCATTCCCCCTTGCAAAACTGCTGTCGTGTGACGTGTTGTGAAAATTCTAAAATATTTCGCCCTGCCGGGCTAGCTTTCTCACAAGTCAACGCCAGTACGAGACACTTTAAAAGCGTACAGTGGTTAAGATCTTGCGATAGAATGCAATGAAAAATAAATCGAGATTCGACCACATTTTGCGATGGAGTTTTGTTCTAGAAAATAAAAATACATTTACAAAATTTAAAATTAGCTTTATTGTGATAGGCGAATGTGAAATGTAGCACATCACCCCCAGAATACATCTTTTGGGATGAAAGATGGACCTTTAGCTTTTACATCATCCCTTTTTGTTACTGTTAACAGTATTATTATTTATATTTATATTGATACCTTTACCATTTGCACATCCACTGCAATTTCCACCACTTCCCTTTCCTTTTCCACCGTTGTTTCCACCGCCGTTTCCACCGCCGTTTCCACCACCTTTTCCACCACTTCCCTTTCCTTTTCCACCGCTGTTTCCACCGCCGTTTCCACCGCCGTTTCCACCGCCGTTTCCACCGCCGTTTCCACCGCCGTTTCCACCGCCGTTTCCACCGCCTTTTCCACCACTTCCCTTTCCTTTTCCACCGTTGTTTCCACCGTTGTTTCCACCTTTGTTTCCACCGTTGTTTCCACCGCCGTTTCCACCGCCGTTTCCACCGCCGTTTCCACCTCCGTTTCCACCTCCGTTTCCACCTCCGTTTCCACCTCCGTTTCCACCTCCGTTTCCACCTCCGTTTCCACCTCCGTTTCCACCTCCGTTTCCACCTCCGTTTCCATTTCCGTTTCCTTTTCCGTTTTCATTTCCGTTTCCACCTCCGTTTCCACCTCCGTTTCCACCTCCGTTTCCACCTCCGTTTCCATTTCCGTTTCCACCTCCGTTTCCATTTCCATTTCCGTTTCCACCTCCGTTTCCACCGCCGTTTCCACCGCCGTTTCCACCGCCGTTTCCACCGCCTTTTCCACCACTTCCCTTTCCTTTCCCACGGTTGTTTCCACCGTTGTTTCCCCCGTTGTTTCCACCGTTGTTTCCACCGTTGTTTCCACCGTTGTTTCCACCGTTGTTTCCACCGTTGTTTCCACCGTTGTTTCCACTGTTGTTTCCACCTCCGTTTCCTCCTCCGTTTCCATTTCCGTTTCCATTTCCGTTTCCAAAGCCGTTTCCACCTCCGTTTCCAAAGCCGTTTCCACCGCCGGGTCCGTTTCCATTTCCGTTTCCACCTCCAACATTATTATTATTTTCATTTATATTAGTTCCTCCACCACTTCCGCTTCCACAGCCTTTTCCACCACTGCCCTTTCTATTTCCACCTCCGTTTCCGCAACCGTTTCCACCTCCGTTTCCAAACCAGTTTCCACCGTTGTTTCCTCCTCCGTTTCCACCTCCGTTTCCACCTCCGTTTCCACCTCCGTTTCCACCTCCGTTTCCACCTCCGTTTCCACCTCCGTTTCCACCTCCGTTTCCACCTCCGTTTCCACCTCCGTTTCCACCTCCGTTTCCTCCTCCGTTTCCACCTCCGTTTCCGTTTCCACCTCCACTTCCACATCCGTAGCCACAACCGCCTCCACATCCGTAGCCACAACCGTATGCACCTCCGCCATTTCCACCTCCGCCATTCCCACCTCCGCCATTTCCACCTCCGCCATTTCCACCTCCGCCATTCCCACCTCCAGCTGGAAAACATCTACCGTTTGGTTCACACCAATAGCCATGTGTTGGTGCCGCAGTAACATGGATTGGAGGTAAAAAAGCAAAGTGGGGGGGTGGTTCATACATAGCAGATCGTATTCTAACCTTATGCAATCCATTTGTTTCGTTAATAACTGCCCGTTGACCTTGCGAATCTAAAGACTTCTGTAAAAACATTCCAGTTAGAAAATTGCAAGAATTTTAATGCAGCTAATCTCACCAATCCATGCCCTTCTGGCCATTGGAAAATGACTCCTATTAAAATTCCGTACCACATCCACATCTTGTCTGAACTATATTAATTGTGGAGCAAGTCAGATCTTATATTTATACTGAGAACGAATGAATTAGTTTCAAAGAAGCTATATAATTAACAAAGTGAAATAATGAGATTATCCTCCATTTATATAATTATATATAACCATGTTAGTATAAGTTAAAATGTATAAACCAGGCTATTATACAAAAGTATTATATATTAGTGCCAAACGAGAATGTGTGCAACAGAAGTAATTGGGCATCTCCGATCCCATAAGAGATATATATTCTTGATTAGCGATACAGCCAGTCGGTCGGTCACAATGGACTATAGTTTTCCCAATTGCTTACAGGTATGTATTAATTAAAAATCAATTCATAATTGATTAAATGCTGGAACACCAATAAAAATTTTTCACTTGCAAGTATTGCAAAATTAGTACTAAAACATTTTAGGATTCCTTCTCTTTCTCCACAATGATCATAAAAAATACATGCATTATAGGTTAAGGGAGAAAGTTTTGTTTTGAAAAATATTAGGACTTTGGTTTTTTAGAGTCGACATTATTAGTTTCCTAAATAATCAGGATAACTATCTTCCTATGGAGCAGACGTATCCGTTGTAATGGATAATTCGCAATTGGTAATTGCTTTATTTTCTGTTTGCGGGATAGGGACAATGACGCTTTTTTTTTTGGGAAAAAGACAATTCAACACCTGTTGCTTCTCAAGTTTACCAGATGGAAGTAAAATGTATTGCTCAAACGGCGTGCATGTTGCATGTTGTTGTTTCCACATCCATATCCACCTGGGTTTCCCCATCCGTATCCACCTCCGTTTCCACATCCGTATCCACTTCTGTATCCTCGTCCACCATTTCCACTTCCACCACCACCGTTTCCGCCTACACTATTCCAATTTTCTTTTCCGAATCCAGCTTGTGTAGGATAAGGATACCAAGGTTGCGGAGTCGGATACGGATAACATTTGATTCCTGGTCCACACCAAAAGCCGTACGGTAGAGCTGCGGTAGTGGTGGGTGGAGGTAGGAATGCAAAGTGGGGTGGTCCATACATAGCGGACCGTGCTTTAATCTTATGGCATCCTTTTGTTTCGGTAGAACATGCCCGTTGACCTTGTGAACCTAAAGACTTCTGTCTGTCTTAAAGAACATTCTATATAGAAAATTTTAAATTTTTTAATGCACATAATCTTACCAATCCAAGCACTCCCGGCAATAGAAAAATTACTCCTATTGAAGTCTGAACTTTATAGTGAGCTTTTAAATAATTTTACTGTAAGCAAATTAATTTGTGTTGCATTTAGCTGAGAACGAATGAATTAGTTTCAAAGACAGCTAATTAAATAACTAAGTGAAACAACCGAGTTATGATTTTTTCTATTATTTCCCAGCAATAGGATAAGTCGTCCGACTTTTATGAAATTTAAATCGAAATTCTGGAATAATATAATATTAAGAGACCAAATCTAAAGTTTGATAAAAATATGTTGAGAACAGCGAAGTTATAATTTTTTTCGAACATTTTGACGAATGTTCCTACTGTTCCAGATTTTTCCTATGACAGCTATAAGATATAGTCGTCAGATTTTCACGAAATTTAACACGAAATTGTGAAACAATAATAAATGGCCAAATATCAAATTTGGTGATTATACATATGTTATAAAGTGACAAATTTAACATTTTATTTCAACAATTTCGATCGATCCTATGGCAGCTATATGATATAATCGTCCCGTTCCGACTTATATAGGAGTGAGAGCATATAGAAGACTACTACAATCGGACAGACGGACACATGCCCGTTGACCTTGTGAAACTAAAGGAGTCTTTAAAACATTCTAGTTAGAAAATAGCAAATATTTTAATCCAGATAATCTCACCAATGCATGCCCTCCTGGATATAGGAAAATGACTCCTATTAAAGGATTCTTTAAAACATTCTAGTTCGAAAATAGCAAATATTTTAATCCAGATAATCTCACCAATGCATGCCCTCCTGGATATAGGAAAATGACTCCTATTAAAATTCCGTTCCACATGTTGGCTGAACTAATTTAATAGTGGGAGCAAGTCAAATCTTATATAGTTGTATTGTGCTAATTTATTTGTGCTAAATAATTTGCTTGGGCTTAGCAGCGAACGAATGGATTTGTTTCAAAGCTTGATATCCGTCTCCATCTCGGAGACTGGTCTGGTCTAGGTCTGAGTTTTCCGACTGGCACTGGCATTAGGCACTGATTTGCATTGCACGATTCTCAACTTAATAAAATGCGATAAAATGCAATAAAAAATAAATAGAGACTCGACCACATATGCGATGGAGTTTTGTCCTAGAAAATAAAAATACACTCACAAAATTTAAAATTGGCTTTATTGTGATAGGGGAATTTGAAATGTAGCACTTCCCCCCAGAGTATACAAATCTGTATACATCTTTTAGGACGAAAGATGAACCTTTAGCCTTTACCTGGGCCCTTTTTGGTACTGTCAACATTATTATTATTTATATTTATATTTTTACCACTTCCGCTTCCACAGTCTGTTCCCTTTCCATTTCCGTTTCCACCTCCAACATTATTATTATTTATATTTATATTTCTTCCTCCGCCACTTCCGCTTCCACAGCCTCTTCCACCACTTCCCTTTCCGTTTCCACCTCCGTTTCCACCTCCGTTTCCACCTCCGTTTCCACCTCCGTTTCCACCTCCGTTTCCACCTCCGTTTCCTCCTCCGTTTCCA